>JBCJKH010061233.1:0-12669 GCA_039877255.1 Loriculus beryllinus
AGCAGGAGAGTAGAAAGAAACCTCTGCACACTGTTACTAACCTTCTGCACTACCCGTTTCCTCATCAAAGGGGTTTGAAGGGATTGTATGTAGTACGTGGTGAAAATGATTAGTTGAGATGGGGAAGGGGGAGATCTGTCGGACTAAAGCTAAGCCTGCAGAAGAGGGAGGAAAGGCATTTCACCAAGTGTTTCTTTAATTATCTTTTAGTTTCTTAGTACCTTAATGAATAATTAAAAGCTGCTGAATATTTGCAATAAACTTTGTTAAATAAAATTTCCTGATCTGAGATTGTTTAGCTTGTGACAGCCAGCAGTTTTGGCCAAAGTCAGCACAGAGGCCAGGTCACCAGGCAAATCCAGGGTGTTGAAGTGTCAAGACCAAGGACAAACCAGGAACACGAGTTAGGGTCAGGTACAGTGACAGTGACAGAAATGGGATGATTGCCAGGGAGAGTGGTCATGGTGAGAGCTGAGGCCATGCTGGGATATCAGCCTGTCTCAGTGAGGGGAACCAGTGTCAGAGACAGCCCTGGGATGGCTGGGCAGGGCTGAGGGTGGAGGAAAGACTGAGTAAGGAATCAGTGTGCACATTGTGCCTGGCTTGGGAGGCAGGGCAGGGCTGTGGTGGAGGTATTAATTTTGTCAGTCCTTTGTCAATTGAGGAAACTGTGTGTGAGCCAGTGGAAAAGAGAAGGCTGACTGGAAAACATAGAAAGTAATCCCTAGGTGGATCCTAACACTGAAGAAGAGAACTCCTTTTCAGGATGTTGACAGTTCCCTGTCATTCCAACTCTTCTCTGCTTGAGGAAGTCTGGTGACATTGACCTTAGAGCCCAGAGGGGCTTTATAAGAAGGAACATAACAGTAGAGGAAAGGCATTTTTAAGCTTTCTTGTACAGTAAATAAAAATACTATTATTAATGAGGTTTTCTGTATTCATTTGGACTATTTTCCAGTATTACTGCTTGTTTTATTCTGATTAGATTGCTTAGTTTTATGAACAAAATTTCTTAGCTACATGTATATATATTTAAAATACTTATGATGCATTTCCTTCTGCTCATACTAAGATTTTGATCTTAGGGTGCTTTTCTGTACTTTGATTATACTTGTTTCTGTTATTTGAACTTTTTCCATTTTTATTCTAAGGAGAGTGAAACAGAATTTTACATAGTACTCAAGCTGTAGGAGAATATTGGACATGTACAGTGGAAAAAATCTGACATTTTTTCTATTAATTTTCTTACTAACTCCTAATATCCTGATTTGCTTTTATGATCTTTACCGAGTATTGAGCCAACTTTTGTTTGATACCTGCTTTTGCAACCCCAAAGCATACTTTCAGGGGGTTGTCAGCTCACAGCTGATACTTTTTTACGGGAAGTTTGAATGGTTTATTAAATTTCTTATTAAAATTGTAGACAATTATCTTTACTCATATTGAACTTCATCTGCCATTAGAACCTAGTTTCTGCAAGATCCTTCTGCAGTTACTCACTATCAGCTTTTATCCTTACTATCTGGAATAAGCTCTTGCCACCAGCACACTTTGTAACTTCGCTCCTTCCCATTTGATAACCTGTATGTGAGTATTTTTACGATCATGTCAGTGTAACTCACCAGCTCAGTGTAGGCCACTGGTAGCTGACATCTCTTCCCTGTGGCAACTGACTTTTTCTATCTTCATTTTCTATTATTCAATAAATAAATTAACCTGGTAAAGTTCTTTTGTGCCATTGCTCATCACTTTCTTCGACAGCATTTGGCAAAAAAATTTTCTAAGCCTTTGGAAACCCAAGGAGACTTTGTCTAACAGATTAACTTTATCATACAGGATGTTTGAGGAAGCAATGTGATTTTCATTAATGATCACCAAAAGCTGTAAGTTACTCATGAATTTTTTTGATGATATAAAACTAGAAGTTACCATCAATACAGAAGAAGTTCATAATATCTGATAGGAAGAATTAGATGACCTTAAACATGGGGTGAACATCCATTTATTTATTAAAAATAATAATTCGTGTTATAATCTGGGATTTTTCCTACTTGGAAACATCTGAAGTGGAGGACATGAACATTTTAAGCAATTGAGCAATAACTGGAATTTCCAGAGGAGGTGGAGGAGAGATGATATCTTTTCTTAAGATGAGGTATACAGAAAAGTTATTAAGATGACCAGAAGGTTGGAAACTTCCATTTTACAGAAGGAAACACAATGAGCATAGTCTTTTCAGTAAAGTGAAGCCTCAGAGAGGATATGTTTGCTTTCTAGAAACAGATACCAGAGAAAAGGATGACTAAAGCTAAACAACATTGTTTGCGCAAGAGCAAACATGTATAAACTGTGACTAAATCTAGATAATCAGTTACAGGAATGTTTTTAAGCATGAGAGTAATTAATATTGGACAGGCTATGAATGAGGTTATTTCATGAAGTCTTTTGGGATAATAGGGCATATAGCCTATTACAAGAAAACGTCTGCAGTCAAAAGATACGTAACCTCTGAATGAAGAAGTATATTTGCCTGCTTCTTCCCCCTCCATTCCCCCCCCCCCTTTTTTTTTTTTTTTCTTATAGAGGTTGCATATATTTGCTTAGAGGTATAGTTTTGGTTCAGTGAATCACAATAATAAGGAAATCTGCAGTGGCCCATATTATGATTCAGCTTTGGAGTACATTCTGTAACTATAAAATCATTCTACTGAGATGCCCTGAGGTGACAGGTTAGAATAAGGAAGAAGTTCAGGAGCCCACGAATACGTGAAGGTAACTGTCCAGCAGTGGAGAGCCTTCTGTGTTATATCTCAATTTATTCTCAATAATAAGATAATCAAAGTTTTAATTAGGCTATGAAAACATTATAGAAACCTGAAATCCTAAATAAAGAGGGAATACAAATGTATCGATAATCAGAAAGAGAGCATATAAACCACCAAGAATAGCATAAGTAAAGTTTCTTTAAAATTAGGAAGTCGGAATATTCTTGATCAGAAATAAGGTCTTTTAGTTGTCCAAATGAATATAGACATACTGTACTTGCAGAAGAAATTTGACTTTGGATAGGTTGTATAATAGTTACCAGTTAACATTAAAATCTTGCACTTCTTCCAACTAACCCTGTTAATTCACCCTTTGCATGCAGGTTATCGTATTTGTTCATTTATGTTCCTTTTTACACATTGTTGAAGGTAACATGTGAAAGTCACTCAGAGGAAACATTTAATTCAAACTTGAGGTTTGTGTGGACAAAGAGGCTAAGTAGAGTTTAACACAAAGTGTCATTTTACCACTTACAAAGTGTATGGGGACAGAAAGAAGGTTAGTTATATGACGAAGCAACAAGGAAAGTGCCTTTGATCTTGTACTCTCTGCTACAAGTGGAGAAAAGAAAAAATATTAACTGAAGAATGACTTATCCCCTCATTGCATTTCACATCATCTCCTTATTGCAAACTTTCATTTTTAACATTTTTCCAAGGAGATTTGGTTATAGGGGGTTTCCAGAATTTTATGGTCAATAGCAGAAACCTGAATAAAACACTGACTTCTTCCAGCATTTTCCTTTGCTAGCTTGAAGGCTGTTAGTTGTGCTCTGCCTTTCAATTAGAGCAGTGGCAAAAGGGGCATCATGCAGAACAAAAATGTAATGATGTAGTCTGACTGCTTCTGTTTGACATGCTGTGCTGAGCACCTTTTTCCGTTTTAAAGTGTCCTCCATTTGTTGCTGTAATTTTAACATTTTTAAGAATAATGTCATGTCCATTTTTCCACATTAACATATTCATTTTAAGGTTGTGTTGCATGTGGTTATCCAACAGATGTGAAATGTTCCTAAAATCCTTTAAAATTATTGAAATATTGAACAACTCCACTGCACTTGAGAAAATATACGGAATGATGATTGCTAAAGCACTAAAGGTAGTAAGTAATCTAATAACATTTAAAAGAGAACAAGGTGAGGGACAAGGATCTGTGAGCCCTGACTTTTCTTAGCTGATGTATACAATGACAAGATTGAGTGCAGAACTACCTGTTACTAATCTTAGAAATTATTTGTAAGGAGAGGGGAGAGGCAAATGCCATAAAAGGGGGAGGAGAGAAGCATTTCCTGAGGTCCAATTAGGGGTTAAATCTTACTATATTACTCCTTTTTAATACTGATACCATGATACCACCATAAAACCTCACCAGCTGTGTAAGAGATATATAGTACAAATGGAGGGAAAAATCAGTCCCAGATTTTAGAACCTATAAAGAAGGTACAATAAATGGCTTGTTTTGAAGGGCACCAGTTAAAGGTAGAACATGCAAAGTTGTACTTAGCCTAAGTAAAGGGGTCATAATTTGAATTAGAAGTAATAAATTTTTAAATTAAGTATCAGGAAAGAAAATATTCTAAATGTGACATAGCAATATACTACACTCCCCAGCTAGAACGCATGTGAAGGCACCTAAAATAGAAACGGAAATTGCTCTATGTAGTGGGAAACCCATAACCATCCTTTCTTAGATGAACCACTTTTAGTGAACTTTCCCGATGCAACAGTGTCACTGCAGTATACAATGAGAAGAAACTACAGTGACCATACAGACCAGTCAGAAGTCTTAGTTACTCTACCTCTGCTCCCTATGGATAGTCTATGCTGGTAAGTTTCATGTACATTCGGCAAGGTATCACCATAATTCTGAAGGTTATCCTTTTCAGGCTCACAAAAAACACAGTGTGTTTGGAAATTCCACTTCAGACTTTATTCTTCACATGTCTATTTGAACACTGGTTGCTTTACCAAGATGTGCATTTTTTGGATGCTTCTCCTGGATATAGCTCCTTTTCAGCTCTGGTAGTTATACCATTTGACATCAGCAGAATGAACTAAGCAACTTTGACAACTTGTGTAAGTATCCAATTTGGATGAGCCTTGTCCCTTGCTTTCTTAGCTATAGAAATGTCTTGTTCAGTAAAGATAAACTTTTAATAAGGTTATTGTGGAGTAATATTGTAATATTTAAAAAATAAGTTTCCCTTAAAAGGAAGGGGGAAATATAGTGGTGGTGTTCTCTATTTTGTTCCTATTATTTTATATATTAGTAACTGGACTTGTTTTTATCGCGTTTTTTTGTATTTTCTAGCAGAAGGATTGTCTCTTTATAGTTTGGGCATCAATGCCTGAATGAGACTGAATATGAAATTCCTTATAGAAACAAATTGTGCTTGGAAATAGCAAAAATATGTGTAATCAATCTAATTTCCAGCTAGAAACCAACCTACTGCAAACCCCATAAAATCTCCTCTAGCTTGGCAACGATCTAAGTATTTTCACTAATTCTCATGTAGCTGGGAAACAATATTTGAAAACTTGAGCATATATGCAGTCTAGTTCTGTCAACTCTTGCTTTATTTCCATATAATGGACAGAGGGCTATGAGGAGAAAAATTTTTGCATGATGATTGTTGTAACTTCATGAACCTTTTGAGTTTGATGTGCTGAAGCTGAAAAAGGGTGTATTTGAATGTGAAGAGATGGGCAATAAAGTATGAGGGTTTGAAATTTTCTAAGCTGTTTCAGCAAAAGGCAATGATGTACCAAGTGTTTCTTCAGACAGTTGGTGAAGGGGTTTATCTCAAGCCCAAGTAGAAAAAAACCCTTCATTTTCTCCACTTTTGCATATTTGTATTTAGCAAGATAGAGATTGTAGTGGCCCCTTTCCAAATATTCCAGTTCCTAGCATTGCTTCATTGAAAGCCATTTTTGTTCTATGAAAAGGCTGCTGTAACACGTTTCTTGTCCATACTGTTGCCTGACAAGATCTGGGTTCTTTTTAAAGGAAATGGGTCTGTTCCGTGCCTGTTCCTTTAATACCTCTTTGGAAAATAACTCTAGAAGTTTTAAATGGAATGTTATATGTGAGGATTTAAATTCAAGAACTGTAATCTAAATGTTATATAGTACTTGTATCAAAGGGACAATTGATTTCAAGAAGATTGGTTGGGGATCAGAGCCTGATCTAACTGTGACTCTGCCTAAAATGAATAGTTTCAAATTTCCACGAAGTCTTAGTTGCTGTGCCGCCAACAAAGAGTACAGAGGTGATCATCAATGTATGCAGGTATTTTGAGCACCTAGAAACAGAGAAAACAATCATTGTACTATGATATTTGTGTGAGCCTATCCTCTTTCTATACTTGTATTCATTTGTAGGATAGGATGTTCTTTTCTACACCCTGTGGAGTGTAGAAAGTTCAGTCAGCAATCTTTTCTTGATCCCTGGAGCTCATGGCACACAAGAGGAGTAATCTGCAAATTCTGTTCTTACCAAAATTCATTTAAGAGAAAAATGCTCAATAGCTTGTGGGATCGTGACTTCTGTTTAATGCATTGTCAACAGCAGCTTGAATAAGACTGTAGCACATTTTCACGTCCAATTTATATCTGTTCCCCTCAGTTTTCCTCAATAATATGCATCATACAGAGGAAAAATACTGTTTCTTTGAGAAGGCAGAGGGTTGCAGTTCCTGCTGAGTTTGCAACTAATAGGTGTTGTAAGCTACTGCCTTAGAGCATGGTAGTGCTGATTAGAAATATCTTGTCTCTGAGGAAGGACACCCACATTCCACTGACTTTCAAACCCAGCAGGAAGATAAAGCCAGGAGCTATTGTTTCTTTCATATTTACCTCTGTCTTTGTTCATGTTTAAAACACTTTCAGTCCACACAGAGAATGCTCCTTTTAGGATTTCCGAGCTATTACCATAACAATTGCAGAAAATCTTAGGAAAAGTGTGAAAAACACTGACTTGCAAACCTCACAGAATTAGGAGAAGTTACAGTTATTAAAAACAAAGTGAAAATGAATTACAATCAGAAATGATTTAGGATTGGAAAGACAGGAGCAAGCGGCATTAGGACAAAGTTTGTCACTTTAATGTGTCAGAAGGAAACAGTACTTATGAGAAGGGCATTTATGCCTTCCCTATTGCCCATGTTTTGGGGAGTTACCCTCTTCTGTCAAAACTAATGTTCTTGTGGCCATGCAGTGAAATGAGTAAGGGAAGTGGTGTAGCTAAAACTGATGTACTTTTTGTTGTTCTGTTGGTGTAACAACCAATGTGAACACCACCTCATGGAAGTCTAATAAAGTGCATTTAAAAAAGTGTTTCTATTTAACAACAAGTAGACCTCAGTTGCAGCTCTTTAATCAGTAAGGACTGCAGCAGTTCAAAAGTAACAGTAGAAACTGAATGCAGCTCAGGGAAGAGAAACAAACATGATGAAAGGTTTGGATAATTGAATCTGGAAAGAATGGTTAAAACAGAGTTGATTTTGTTTGGCCTGAAGAAAAAAACTCTGGGGAGAGATGTAGTAACTATTCTACTCATATGTGAAGTTACATAATAAAGGTAAAGGCATCAATTATTTTCAATAGCCAACAAGTACAGAATGAGCACTAATGGTTCTTAAGCAGCAGGAACAAAAAAAAGCAATAGCATTTTATAACCTTCAATGTGTTCAAAATGCAGGGCAAACACTAATTTTCGCAGTATTTCTCTGTATGAAGTGAATATTATCAATGCTTTTTAAAGGTGAAGATGCTGAGGTAAAAATGCTTGCTGACTTTACCTAGTTCAATTAACAAAAAGCTTATGCTTGTATCTGAAAAGGTTTGTATTTGTTTTCATGATTGATGCCTCTGTAGGTGCTAAAGATTGAATCCAAAAAGGGACTGACCATTCCTGAATGTTGAGTTGAACACACACCCATGTATATTGAAAGGAAATAACATGTGCTTCAGGATAGATTCCACAGAAAATAAAAAGCCTACTCTCTGGAATAAAAGTGTGTCTATAGTTATAATCCATAGAAACAGTATTAAAAAAAAGGACTTTCTTGAATTTCATCTCTTTCAGGGTCTCAGTAGCTTTAATAGGACTGCTTAGAAACACTGTTTTAGTTTGACAGCACAGTCTTTCCCTGAAAGTGGAATTTGAACCTTAAGAACGAAAGTCCCTCCATTTGAATTTATTGTTCAAAGAATGCACAACTCTTCAGAGAAAAAGAGAAAAAATAAACTTAATGATGTTCAATGTTAGTAAAAAAATCTTAAATATTTAGGGCATATATGCTCATATTTAAAAATATTTTCAGTTTTGGACTGAAAATTTGGCTTATGACTATTGTCTTCAAAGGTGCTAGTAGTTATTTTTCATGCTTTATATTGTCATCTTAATTAGTCTGATGTCACTAAAAGCTGATTTGTGAGGAATTTGTGTAGGTTCTACAGAAGGCAAGATTCTACTTTGAAGCACTTTCGGTAATCAGACAATTTGGATAACAAAAGGGAAGGAGAAAAAAAAAGGTAGGGCAATTATTTTCCCTTTTCTCCCTTTTTTAGTATTTGACTCTCACTTGTTTGCTTTCACATAGCTACCTTAGAATGATAAAAGAGTGCAGGTTTTTGGTTTTGTTTTTTTTTTTTTTTTCAGTTGCTAACAAAATAACAATACATTCTGACCTCATCTCATTGTACAGTTTCAGGAGTCTTAAATTCTCTTAAAGTAACCTTATCTTCAGCTGATTATCATTCTCTACATTATTATTTCCCCAACCTATGCTCCTCACCTCAGCATGCTTCAATTTGAAATTGCTCTCATTATATCTGTCAGTATGCCTTGTCAGGAGCTGTTCTGCCAGGCCATCTGATTAGGTTTTTTTATAGATTAGATGAAAAAGAGGTTCAAGTTTTAACCCACTTGATGAGGAAATTGATATTTTTCTCACGTGTGCATACCCTGGATGGAGTGCGGGTGCATTAAGTGAGAATAGGATATTGTGGGGAAAAAAAACCAGACTAGCCTAATTTCCCCTAGTCTTTTAATCTCTAAATTCTCTTAGTGCTATTCATCATACTACCCATTCTTGTGCCAAAAACTGCTTTAATTCTTGCAGCACAGGACTCCTAGGACCTTTAAGCAACAGCTTAACAAAAACTGTGTGCAACAGCATTTACCCAAGTTATCAATTCTAACTCTATTAAACAAAGAAAGAGGATGTAGCTCTTTTTAATGCTTAATAAACAATTGGAAGTTAAGTTTACCAATAAAAAAAAAAAAGAAAAGGCATTTCTTACTGCATAAATGCATCTCTGACTTGAACAGTTTAAAACTATTTCATGGAGGGTACTCAGAGACATAACATAGCAACATTCATATACATGATAATCTTATATTATGGCATAATTTGTTTTGTTAACTACTTAGCACGGAAGCATTGTTCCTGTAGGTTTAGCCAGGGTGGTTTGAGTATTGAGCATGAACTCTGGAGAACCTGCTGTGGAAAGACATTTTTATATAACCCTTAGAAATATGGTAAGAGGCTGAAAGTCTGGTCAGTTAAATACTTACAAAGGTATGCTCAGGAAATTCTCAAATATATGGCTTTAATTTCGCCATATGGAAAGTCACAGCTAAAGGCTATCTGCTGCAGCAGGTAACAATGTCCTGATGCTATCAAATCTCATGAGCAAAACAGGATTGCTACCCTGTAGACCCTAGGGGAAAGTGGACGTATTGCATCTATCTGTGGAATTTGCGACCACTTGCCTGCTGGAAAGAACTGAACACACTTTCTTTAGAAGGCATAAAAGTTGAATCCTCCAGTGTCAAATCACCAGACTCCATTGCTGTGATGTCATCTAGCTAGTATGGTCTTCTAATTCAAGAAGCCTGCTATAAACAAGTTAAGTAGATATTCCTAATGATTATTATAAATATCTCTTCCTAAACCCCTCTTCTGCTCTCCTGTTCCCAGTTATACACTTGTTGTAGTGTTCATTAATCAATTCAAATTATTTGCAAATTACAATTACCTATAGATTAATATTATCAACAAATCCTTACAGAAAGGATGGCTCCTACTTACTCTAACAAAGGATATCCTTGTATCTTTCTTACTGTCATAAACATCTGAAAAAGTTGGACCACAGCAGTGCCCAAGTAATTCTTCACCATTTAAAACCTTCATAGAGAATAATTTGTAAAGCTTGTCTTTCCCTTTCTTTTCCCAATGAGTTAATGTTATTGGACTGTAGCAGTTTTGCTTCTGTATTATAGTAGATTCAGCTTCCAAATTCTTTAAATCAAAAAAGTTGATAGTCTTCTGTCATAGTGAAAAATAAATATATTTTATAAAAATTAGGACGGGGAAGCTTTATCTTTATTTGTCTAAACATATCAACTGTGAAGTTTATTAACTATTTTAAAAATGAGTATTTATTGAGAAGGAAAAAATCAACTGAAGTATGAAGGAACAAATTTGTAAGAAAAACAGAAGTATATTCCTTTTCTTGGAAATTTCCCTTCCTTTTACTTGCTTGGCTTTGGTTTAGAGTTAAGTTTTGTGGTCTTACAAATTTAGTTACTTACTCTCATAGTTCAACTCCAGCCAGCAACCAATCACCACACAGTTGCTCTCTCACTATTCCCCCCAGTGGGATGGGGAAGAGAATCAAAAGGATAAAAGTGAGAAAACTCATGGATTGAGATAAAAACAGTTTAACTGGTAAAGCAAAAGCCACATGAACAAGCAAAGCAACACAACAAATTCATTTACTACTTCCGATCAGCAGGCAGGTGTTCAGCCGTCTCCAGGAAAGCAGGGCTCCATCACACGCAAGGGTTACTTGGGAAGATAAATGCCATTACTCTGAATGTTCCCTGCTTCCTTCTTTCCCCAGCTTTTACTGCTAAGCATGATACCATATGGTAGGGGGATATCCCTCGGGTCAGTTGGGGTCAGGTGTCACAGCTGTGTCCCCTCCAAACTCCTTGTGTACCCCCAAGCTACTTGCTGGTGGTGTGAGGTGAGGAGCAGAAAAGGCCTTGACTCTGCAAACACTGCTCAGCCCTAGTGAAAACGTACCCCAACACTGGCTACTATGAAGAAAATTGATTGTATCCCAGACAAAACCAGCACACTTAGCAACTAATGGAATAAATTTAAAACTGAAGGACTGCAACGGAACTGATGCTACTAACAGACCAATTTGTGTTTCATCACCTTTTAAAGCATTTTATTAGATATTTTCTCTTAGAAATGCAAAAAATTATCATAAGGAATAGTTACCGTAAGATATCATAAGTTAAGAAATCATGTAATGAGAAGTTCTTCACTAGTTTCTCTAGCTCTTTGTTTAGATTTGTTAAATTGAACTGTGGAAAGTGAATGGCCTTCATTGATAAATAATCTTTTCAGAAGAATGAACTGAAAAGAAGCATATACAATGCGTATAATTTCATCCACATTTTCATTGTTTTCTGTTGGTTATAATCAGTTATGGTGAAATAATTTGTGATGACTTGGACTGTGTCAGTGTTTCAGGAATTCATTTTTGAGTAGCACATTTTTGAATAGCACCAGTGAAAGATGCTGGCCTACTTATGAACTGCTATGAAATTTCTGATATCTAGAATTGTGAAATCTAAAATTGTGAAATTCTCTTTAGACTCAGCAGAATGCATAATACTGGGGTAAAGCACCAAGACCTTCTCCTGAGGAGAAGCATGTATGCATTTGAATTCAATTTTAAAGAAAATCTTTACTAAATTGAATTCCTGTCACGTTAATAAGCCAAGTGTTCACATAGAACAGATCTATAGTGCTCTTAAATAAAACATGATTTTACAGGAAAAGGTCTCTTTTGCTCTTCTTTTCTCTTGTATACTTCAATCAGTGTCATGTTATTGGTTTTAGATTAACAATAATTACATAAATGGCAGGAAAAGTACAACTAACAATGAGGAAAAATGGACTAGAGACTCATTGAAAAAAGTTGTCTTATGTTACTGTGAAGCTGCTGTCTATATACGAAAAATCATCATGGTGGAGAAAGAGAGAGTTCCTGGCAATGGAAAAAAGTTTTATGGACATCTTTCAGACAGTAACAACCTGGAAACTGTAAACAGTTCTGTTTAACCTTAGTCCCTACAAAGATCATCAAGTATTTTCTCTTGAAAAACACTTCAAATATGTAAAATAAAATAAGGTAGCCAGGAACAGTTGACAAGGTTTTAACAAGGCAAAACATGGTAACTAACCTAATTGTTTTCAACAATGCATTGTGTGGCTATGGGTAGAATAGAAGAATAGTGAATTAAGTACACCTTGAAGTAGAATTTTTGATGTTAAACAACTGGATGGGTGGAGATTTGGATGGTCCACAAGCCATCTAAAGATTACTAAAGATAGTAATTACTAAAGGTTACTATTACTGAAGATAGTCATCAATGACTTGATATCCATTTGGTGACTGGTAATGAGTAGATCACTGTTGATACTGTGCTAATATTAATCCATATCTTCACCAATAACCTTGATGACAGGTCAGAATACATCTTCAACAAATTTGTGGGTTATACTAAAATGGGAACAGCTAACATACCAAATTCTAGCACTTCATTCCAACAGGATCTTGACAAACTTGAAGACAGATCTGCAAAATCCTGCAGGGAGAGACTGCGAGAACTAGCTTGTGGGAAAGACTGAGGTGCAATTTAAAAGGAAGCCCACAGTGACATAGAATTAATGATATAGAATCACAGAATCATAGAATAGTTAGGGTTGGAAAGGACTTTAAGATCATCTAGTTCCAACCCCCCTGCCATGGGCAG
>JBCJKH010061239.1:6719-19145 GCA_039877255.1 Loriculus beryllinus
CAGTCTTGGGCCCCCCTGCCCTCTAGGGCTATATCCCATGGAACCTTACTAAGCAGGCTCCTGAAGAGGCCAAAGTCAGCTCTCTTTAAGTCCAGGACAGTGAGTTTGCCGCACACTCTTCTCACTGTCCTGAGGATCTCGAACTTAACCATCTCATGATCGCTACAAGCAAGGCTGCCCTGAAGCGTCACATTTCTAATGAGCCCTTCCCTGTTGGTGAGCACAAGGTCAAGCATAGCACCTCTCCTTGTCGGCCCCTCTATTACTTGCAGAAGGAACCACCTGGATTGCTTGTGCCGGGCCGTACCATCCCTCCAGCAGACATTAGGGTGGTTGAAGTCCCCAATGCGGACAAGTGCCTGCGAGTGTGAGGCTGTTCCTATCTGTCTGTAAAGCCCTTCATACACAGAGTCCTCTTGATCAGGCGGTCTGTAACAGATCCCCACAGTAATATCTGTTCTCCCTTTAACCCTGACCCACAAACTCTCTGTTAACTGCTCACCTGTCCCCAGACAGAGTTCCATACCCTCCAGCCTATCCCAAACATAAACAGCAACTCCCCCTCCCCGCCTGCTGGGCCTGTCTTTTCTAAAGAGCCTGTCACCTTCCATTCCAACACTCCAGTCATAGCAGCCATACCACCATGTTTCTGTGACACCTATTATATCATATTCCCGCAGACACGCACACATCTTAATTCCTCTTGTTTGCTCCTCATACAATGGGCATTTGTATAAAGGTATCTGAGCCGAGTTCCAAATGAAGCCGGCTTGTAAGCTGAAGCTGCTGGAATATCTACATTGCTCTGAGCATTTATTATAGGTGCTGGCAACTGACTGGGTGTGTTGGGATGGAATGATGCCTCCCTCCCCCAACACATCTAGTTTAAAGCTTTCCCGACCAACCTGGCAAGCCTCCTACCAAAACTGCTCTTTCTCTTCATTGTCAGACCAGCTCCACCAGCCTTTGGTAGACCTGGCCTCCCAAATTGAGTCCCATGTTCTAGATACCTGTCCTGGTTTCAGCAGTAGCAGTCATTTTTCTCCTTCTTAGTAACTGGTGTAGTGCTGTGGTTTTGACTTTCAGCCTGGGAACAGCACTGATAACACCGATGTTTTTAGTTGCTGCTCAGTAATGTTTACTCCGACCAAGAACTTTCTGAGTCTCATGTTCTGCCAGGGAGAAGGGGAAGGCAGGAGGAAGCAGAGAGGACACCTGACCCAAACTAGGCAAAAGGGTATTCCATACCACAGCATGTCATGCCCAGGATGTAGAACTGGGGGCAACACTTTGAAATTTTAGTACATCATCTGGAGTCATCACATGGGATCCTTTCAAAAGAAAAAGTCCTACTTTTTCACATATTTCTTCTTTCTGGTCTGATATCTCCAACATTATATCTACACAACTCAGAGAAGCAGGGTCCTCTGTAACTACCTGGTATAGCTAGGTCATTTACTGTCCACTGTGTGTGCACCCTTCTGTGCTTTAAGTGGGGAAGAAGAACAGACGAAGTGCAGGGAGTTCAAAAACCAATGTTGCAATGGTCTCTAGGGAACCGCTGCCAGCTGGCACAGGCTAAAGCAAAGCAGAGGCCTGGGGCTACATGGAAAATCAAAGAGCTATAACCATCTCCCTGACAGCCCCACAGAATCCAGGTCTTCATATACATGAGGGAGAAGATTGGTGTTTATTTATATCGCTTTTCTGGAAGATTTTATCTGTCAATAAATTGAACAAAGTAAAAGCCATACCAAAATGATGACTGATGAAATGATGACTGATGATCTCTGAGGTTACCTGATGCTTGGAAAAAAAAAAAAGAAGTTTGGATAGGCTCTCAAAACCTTATTTCTCAGCAGATTTGTATGATTCAGTGACTTTTCTAGTGGGTTGAATGATTCCTATACAGGCACACATTAGTGATTTACTTTGCCTTGGAGACAGAAGGCTTTTCAAACCTCACCACCAGTTTTTTGTACAGCATTTATTACTTTCATACACAGTGTAAATGCACAGCACTTTATAATTAACACTACTTGGCTTTTAATTAATAACAAGATGAGGATCTGAACTTCCCACAGCATCTTAGAAAACCAATGCATATGATTAGATCTGGAAACTTGCAGAAGCCTTTTCCCACATATTTAAAGTGGAAGCCAAGATAAAGAGCATCAAGTTGAGCCAAGACAAGAAACATAGACCAGCATTCACTGGGTATGATCATTCAGTTGAAGAGTCAGCTGTTACCATGCCTGTTCCTGAATAACAAGTACTACTACGTTTCAATGTGTCTCCTTGTCAGATGCTTACTGCTCCAGTAAAATAACTCATTCTCCTCATTTTTATTATATTCAGCCATGTTTATGAGACTGTAATCTAAAAATGTATTTGATTCCTCTATATTTTTCCATCATTCTGTTGCTGTAGTAAGAGTGAGCACTTACAAGATGTGTCAGTTCAGGTCTGCCCTTCTCCTTTTTTAGTTATTGTTTGGTGATCATGAGAAATACAAATTATGAGTATTCATAGGTGTGACTGAGGAGCTTTTAACAGAGCTTTGATGAATAGAAGGCACATGAAATGTTCCTCCACTTGAAGCAGCTAATTCTGCCAGTCTGCTCAGTTCTGTTAGTGAAATATGATGGCAATTCTTTCCATCTATAGACTGCTGCATTGTCATCATGATTGCAAAAAGAACATGCCTGCTGCCTCCTATAGTTAGCTACCTTAGGGAACTCTGAGTTTTACAAGTAGCACTTAAGTACAATCAGAATTTAACTTCTAGGAGTAAAATAGTTTGCATATTAAAAATAATAATAATGCATTTAAATTCTTTTCAGAACAGAAAAATCCTTATAAAAATTGCTGTCACATGTACTTAGAATGTATGTCAGAATAAATACATACCTGAATAAAACAAGTATTTTAAAAATCCAGTGACATTCTTATAAATATCAAAATATCATAATTTGGAATTAAATGTAAGATTTATATTACTTTACTTTTACTTATGTACATACTAACAAGATTATTGGAATGACCACATCATTGAAGGGTTAATGGCTCCAGTTATGGTAGAAATTTAAATATCATGGGAAGGCACCTCCTGACCCAGCCATCACTGAGAATTATGCAGATTCAAATGGGAGCCACACACAGGCTCTGATTTCCCCCAAGGATTGATGAACAAGTACAAAATAATAGAAAGTGACAGGAAGCAGATGACTGAGGTCTAATTTAATGTCATTCTAAAAGACAATATACCTTAAATTGGCCCAGGAAAATTATGGGTTACAAACAAGAGAACAGAAAAAAGCACTTTTTCATTTTAGTTTGCTAATTTAAAAAATAATCCTTTGAACAAGTGAAGAGTGAAACAATAGTGATATGGCAATGCAAAACTGCCAAACTTAAGTAGGTGTACTTTGTTTGCATAATTTGCAATTTATTGAAAAAGGCTGCAATCTTAAGAGGAAAACTCTATTCAACAAAGTAATTAAATGTTCTGAAGGATTCTGTACAAATATTAATTTGAAACTGTTATGAACACAAATTAATAGATCTTAAATAGTATAACAAAACATAATAAGGATATGCTCAGGAAAACTTGGATTTTAGTAAAGAATTAGCACATAGGCACTTATCTAGAATTGAAAAAAAAATCTGTGCTGAAAATGCTTGTCTAAGAATAAAGCTAGAATATTTTACTGCTTTTAATTAGTAAGGATCAGAAATGGCCTTCTACATGCCAAAGTTTAGCATAAGCCATACTTCAATCCAAATCTCTCAGATTTCAGGACATGCTGCATATATGAATTCATATCATTTCATGATACAGAAGTTATAAATATCAACATTTTGACAATCTGAAACAATTCCATTTTATATCATAAGTATCTGAGACATTTGTATAAAACCAGCACTTCATAAACTTTTTAATTCAGAAATTATGCTATTTATCCCAAGTAATTTTTTTTTTCAGCACTTTAAGATTAATTAATAGAGGTATCCCACATCAGGTACTTGCTCAATATTTGTCTCAAATTCACCACTGATTTTTTCTCAACCAGTATTTAAATTTAGGAGTTTGCTTTGGATAAACAAGCATTGAAAAGAGATTTATGTAGTACTGAATTAAAAAACCTAGCAGTCAGATATAAGGCTTTGGAAAGGCTTCCTGTAATACCTTGCAGCACTGTCAGGAAGGATATGAAGATTTCCTCTAAAAATCTGAGGTTCTTTAATTCATTTTTATAAAGAGGCAAATCGCTGCTTTTAAAGCATGTACAAATATCCTAGCTCACAAAGAAAAACCAAACTGCCTAATATGATTAACATAGAAAAAGAAAAGTGCATTGTGCAAGTATTCCGTCTGCAACTTAATCACATGGTAGAGCTGGAGGCATCTCCACAGTGCTAACAGAACTGCCTCAGGAATCTACAGAGCAGCCAGATGCCAGCCCTGGAAAAATATGGATTATTGCATGATATCTGCATCGTATGACTGGCATTCAAAGAGAAGCTATAAGACTGGTCCAATACGTAGGGCTGAACAGAAGCCTGATACTTACCTGTATTTTCATTATGCATAGTGTTATTTTTTCCTTTGAGGATAAGTTAAACAATGCTGATAAGAAGTGTGCACCCCCTAAAGTTTTCTGAGAAAGAGCTACATATTACTCATCCAGGCAGAAAACGCATGCTGTAAAATTCAACTATATGATGTTAACTGCAAAAGAAATGTGAATTTGTAATTTTAAAATTGTATGCACTTTTAAGCTTTCTCTCTTTAAAAGCTACTGCATGTATTTTACAAACTAAGCACAACAATAATATATTTTTGTATGATCAACTGAAGCAATTCTTTTTTAAAAATATGTGTTTTATATAAATGGTGAAAATTTTTTTTTAATTAAATAAGGCTGGAATCATCCTTATTTGTACCTTTCCTTAATAGATGGCAAGTTTCCCACAAGAAAAAACATAATTTAGAATCAATGCAAATGCTATTTCCATCAGAAAACAGTCCCTTGATTGTTATGTTTCCTGACATCAGGTTCTTTTCCTGCATGTAATGTCCATTGTTCAGTGACATTTGCAGTAATCTTCAAAACTAAATTTTAGTTCATGTGACAGAAGAAACATATAGTTATATTTAAAGAATAAACAGAGAGAAGAAGAGAGGAAGGGAGACAAAACTGATACTAAATATAGTAACATCTGTTAGGCAAATGGTTTAACAATTCCGAGACTTAAAATTTCAACATACAGCTTTTACAGAGCTCATCCACTGAAAAATTTCAGGGCATCTAATTTACTGTATAACGTCCAAGCTCTTCACCTGCACAAAGTGTTGACTACAACCCAAGAGAACCAATCTGCCTAAGGGACTGGTGGTAACTAAGCAACAGAATACCTGATGAAGACTGATTGTATGACAATACTTTTCACAAAGAAGGAGTTGCCTAAAAGGGAGCTAGAAGCTTTTTTAAATGGCATCTTCCTAACCAGAGAATTAGGCTTGAGAATCTGCCTTGCTATTTGTGGTGGAACTTCATAGTTGGAGTCTGTTTCTATCCATAGCCAAGACCCAGAAGAATCTCTTTTTAATTTGGAACAGTTTCCTGTCTTCAATTGTGTGCCCAGTTCCGCATATCACATTTATCAGGAAAATTGTACTTATTTGCATTATAAACACTTTTATGTCTAATGTAAATCTGTTTTAGATAAGACTACAACTGCAAAATTAACTTCAATGATCACAGAGAAAATAGAGTCCAGAGAAAACACAGCACTTGATATCCAGTGTAATTTTGAAGAAATAACTTCTAATGTTTGGTGCAAAGCAACACCAGTACTACAACTACTGCTTTCTGTGTTTTACATAAAGCTGCAGAGATTGTCTATCGGTCTAAGACAACAAAAGATGTGGGCACTAGTTTCATTTCCTTGTTTCGCTCACAAAAGCAGAGAAGTATTCACATAATCAATATAAGCCTTGTCAGATGTACTCAGAAATTTCTCTGCCATGCAATTTTCTGTTTCTTAGAGGAGAATGGTCTTCTCGAGCACTCACGTGCAATGCTAGTAAGATACACAGCATATATTCACTGGGGAGAATGAATGAATTGAAACATAACATATTACAATCCAGAAACAGTTTAGTTGGCATGAGCAAGATACATAACCAGAAGACTGCCCAAATCAATCAATGTTTTTTATAGTGTTAATACACTGTCCATTTATAGACAAATTGGCACCCTATGAAGAAGGAAAACTGTATCTCAATGCTAAAAAACGGGCAAAAATTGGGAAACAACATTTGCAACTACCAACACCATGAGTACAGAAGCAATATATGAAAATGACTGCCCTCTAAAGCAACAGTTAACAAGACAAATCTTCCAGTTTTTCACTCTTCTGCTGAGCATGACTGCTTGCACACTTTATTTCCTATCATCAGCTAGAATTTCAACAAAACAGAATATTATTCCCTCAATTATAACTTGAGTACCATATGTATAACGCATCCATATTTGCCAAGTTGAATTGTACAAAAACCTGCCACAAAGCAAAAGTAAACTATTGCAAAAAAGTAAAAATATATTTTTTGTAAGTAAATTTAGTGAAAACATAGATGTGACACAGCTGACAAGGAATCAAGATATAAAGAATGAAGAACAGCTAAGTATAATTTTCCTTTGAGTTTTTGAAGGACCTAGAAATGGAAGCCTGACTGTATTATCACAGAGTCTTGCAAATACTTCCATGCTCATTAATGGATATTTGTTGATATATTGGTGACATTTCATAAATAGAACTTCATTTATAGTAGTTATTTTATTAATAAATCAGTTATGCAGAGTTTTAACAGACAGTCCTGTGATCTTCAGTCTCCCAGGACTCATTAAAAAAATATCATATACTCTAAAACCTGCTCACCTTTACCAGCTAACATGACTAGTCAGAATTGGAAAATGAGAAAAGAGGGTTTTATTATTTTCACACTTAGTTTTAATGATCAGATCAATAGATAACATTACAGACATTAACTGGAAAGATGACGTAGTTATTGAAAGAACTACTGAAAACTTATGTGACTAGAAAAAAAAGGTGTGATCTGTAAAAATATGTAAGTGGTTGATACGAATGGAACAAGCCTAAACCAAAAAACTTGATGTAGGTGACAAACACAGTGGAAGATGATGACTGGTATACAAGTAAAGGCAAGTTTTTCAGAAAATGCAAGAGAATAAATGTAGTAAGGCAGTACTTCAATGAAATAGAACACTGACCCACAAGTAAAACTCAAGATACTCAGTGCATTGAGGACAATATAATAATCTTCATTTTAGAATTTAGAATCAACTGCCATGTGTACTAAAATGTGCAATAACAAATATTTTTAATAAATTTTCTTACGACAAAGAGGTCATCAGATGACTAGAGAACAGTAACTATAGGAGAAAAAAAAAAATCCATTAAATGAGAAAGCACCCTAAAGCCACTTCAGACTACTTGGGATAAGGTGCAACTTTTTCTTATGTTCTAGTAAGAACCACAAAAGGTGCAGGTAAGGATTCCTATTGTGCTTAGATGAACGAAGAGCATCTCGCACAAGAGAAAGCAAGAAGGATTTGGATTAGTCTGGCAGATATAGAGATTTTAAAGAGACATAAATAATTTCAGAATGGAAAAAAGATGAAAGCTAATAATTGGAGCAGTGAAGCCTTCAGACAGCTGCTTTATGGCAAAACAGAGTAGAAACCTCAATTATTCTTTTGAGATGGAATTTGATCTAAGTGTAAGTATTGCATGATATGGCCCCTGGTTATAGCACAAGACTGAGTGAAATTACGGTCCTCTTCATTTCTACAGTTTTGAAGTCCTTATTCACTCTGGAATTTTAATATGGACCTCTGGCATATATGTGCAATAGCGATCCCACTTTTTATTTCCTTGAAGTTATTTGGAAAACAAATTCACATTTCTCAGCTATCAAAAAAGACATTTGCTAGTTATCTCAATTAGCAGCAACACTGATGGCCTGTTCCCTCGTTTTACAGACTTTGTAATTCTATTTTCTGGATCTTGGGAAATATGTGATAAGCTATAAAGCATTCCACAGAATTGTTTGTCTAAACAAAATTTGTTTCCAGAAAAGTCTGTGCTATATTCAATCTTGTTGGTACAAAACTAAGTTACTGCAGGTTTAAACATATTTTTTGTGAACTATCCAAATTCTTTAAGGTTCTACTGAGATAAGCTCAGTTGTTCTCCTTTCACATAACCTAAAAGAACAGTCCTTAGATCAAGGTTTTTACGTTTTAAAGAGTGAATAGTTATAGCAGGTCTTCAAGAGTATCTTTTCTTTCAGATGTCATTAAAGACTGAGGGAAGCAGATCATGCAGTCCTTTTTTTTCCTGACCAATCACTTTAATGTATTATAACTTAAAAATTTATTTCAAATAAGAAAAAATGAGAAATGTCATACTTTCCAGCGTTATACATACAAACACAATTTAGAAATTAGCAATATACATGCTTAACCAAACTATGCTACTAAATTTAAAGCACTTAGTCTTACCAGTAGAATTCCATTGCTGTACTTTTTAAAAAGATTCTTCAGTAATTCACAACTGACTGTTACCTTGTCAGCAACTCAGGTTTTCAATCAGCACATTTTGACAAGTTTTCAAAAAAATCTGCTGCTTTCATGCAGTTGGTCAGTACAAGACTTACTCGACTCTCTCAGTAAGCTGAGAAGGAGTTAAAAACAGTGGGAAGAGAATGAGCAGAAACATTACCCTTCCCTGGGGCAGTTTTAGTAGACAGAATTAATGTAATATTTTGCATTTGCCAGCACATGAACTTATATTGATGATTCCGTAACTATGTAAAGTTAGTTCTTTTATAGCTGGACAACTGTTCCCATGTAGTAATGTAGATTACAGTATAATTTCACCTGTGATTTTCCATATGAGAACAAATAGCACAATGCTATAAGATAATTACATTTATAATCCAAACTACACATAAAACCAGGCTTCAAAACTGAATTAGCTTCAATCAACTTCTAAAATTTAATTTCCATCTAAGCTTTCCAACTGCACTTCTTAGGTGGATAATCACATGCATTAAAACAGATGTCAAGTAGGTGCTTCCATTAATCTAGTGTAGCTGAGTCCATAAAGAATTTACATTCTAAAATGGTTGTCTGAATTGCATATTAATTGTTAAAACAGTCAACAGGAATGTTCATTTTTACTAGTTTTCCCCCTGTGTTTTTTCCCCCCTTCACCAGCCCCAGAAGCATCGATTCAACTTATACGCTGAAACTAAAATTTTACGCAATATAAAGTTTTTACACTTTGAGAACTGGTTTTTCCTTCTTCACATACCATTTCTTCCTTTTATCATAGTCTTCTCCATTCTGACACCAGAGATGCCATGATTAGTAGTGATAATGCAAGTAAACTCTAATGGAAAAATGTGGAGGTAAGTAATTTGCTAGAACATAGGTTCCCTGGTTAAACTATTGCTAACAGCTCATTCTGGGAAGCAGGGTAAAACATGGCATGCTTTTGGTCTTACTCAGTACATCCATGTTACTTGCAAAACATCTGTATTTTGGGCTACTTGGACAAACAAGCACTGCCAGAATTCTGGCAACTGACAAAATTCTTCTTTCCTTCTGGCAGGCATCACCAGAACTCTGCTACAAACGATCCTGTGGAGATGTGACATAGGCATAACAGAGAAATAGTTAATAGCAAACCATTCTGCCCTAGGAAGAGGTATATATTTGGGTCTCTCCCAATGGGCATGCGAGCTGTTCTTTCACTCATCTTCTGAAGTGCTTTGACACATTAGGCTGTGCTAAGAAGAAGTTTGCTTCTGGAACGATGTATAGTTGGTAGCTTTGAATAAGAGGCCAACTCAGTCTTGCAATCAACATATAGAATTATGGATATATATATAATACTCGTGTACTTTGAACAACTTATGTCTTTAAGACTCCAGAACATAAACTTGGAAAAAACTTACCTAGAGATTATGTGAAAATACATTAATTTTATACAAGATACTGTAGTGTGACAACTCGATAGATGGCACAGAAATCAGATGACTTAACTATATGAAACAGAGCTGTGACAGCTCAGGGAAAAAAAATCACAATAAGCAATACCAGCGAGTGATTTGTTTGCTAAAATGGTAGAAAAAGTTTCACAGTAATGGTGAGTCATCACTTTAGCACATGCTACAGGCTGCAACACATTCTTGTCTCACATAGTTGCCCACCTTTTGTCTGAACTGCAAGGTCTCTTCAGAAGTCCAATAAGCAGAATTCTTATTTTGATAGTTGAAAGAAGAACATGTCAAAAAATACAGGACTGACATCCCATTAGCTGCCATTCATTAAAAAAAAACCTTAAAAAACCAGTCAGATAATGAACTTCTCAAGCTTCTGAAATAGGTAGAAATACTGTAATTTTGAAGAGGGCAGTATGTCCATGCAGAAGATCATCTGCAGGAAGCTTAAGCTGGAAAAGAAATGCAAGTTGGTGAGTAAACCCGAATGGTGACAGGATACAGATGTTTATCACTAGTTCCAGACAAAAGACTGCAGCTCATCAATCAGATCTAAACACAACAGGGCTGCAGCACTCTGAGAAGGGGTAACAGAACTCTAATGTTCTGGATGCTCTTAAGAAAATGCTTGGTTAAGTCAGCACAGTTTGGCAGTCTAGCACTCAACTATTTTCAGATGTACAAAGTTAAAGGTATTCCTCTATTTTTTAGTGTAAGGGTTATGACAAAAAAAGTCAAAGGGAAGACAAAGGGAAAGATGGATTTAGCATTCTTTGCTAGAGAAGAAAGTTTAGAAATAATTAATTTTACCATCCTTGAAACCTGCAAGTCACCATAAATTGAGAAGACAGTTTTGGCTTACATCCCTAATTTGTTCAAAATAAAACCAAATTAGCATTATTTTTAAATAGCAATATTTATTTTTTAATACTGAATTTAAATAATTAAGATTGAAAATAATAAATGAAACAGATTATTTTAAAAGAAAAAGAATGGAAATAAGTTTAAAAACCTTTGAAAAAATGGACAAATATCAAAGTATATAATAGTGGGGTTTTAATTTCTAATAAAATTATGGCATATGGTACAGGAAACTACATACGTGTGACACAAATCTAGTGTACACACTAAAAACAGGTCTGGTCTTTTTGAATACTTTAGTCATTACAGGAATAAATTAAAGAGGTTTTATGGAAATAAAAGCATGACATGAAACGAGCATCTTTGAGAAATGCACAACTTCATAATGTTTTATTTTTAAGGTACTCATGTTAAAACTTAAATAGGTGAAGTTTAGGCAATGTGTTTGAAGAACCCACACTGAATATTTCAGGACTTGATTCTTTAGAATAATTGAAAAGACAAACCAGAGTGGCATGTGCAAATCAAATAAAAAAGAGTGAAATAAAGAAAATTAAATCTTCCATTTCATGTTTTTTGGGTCTTTTTTTCTTCTTTTGTTCAGCTTTTAAGCCAGTAAATTATTACCTTTGAGAGGTTCTAACAATTAAAGAATAACATTGATTAATTAGGAAAGAAAGTGAAGAATACTAATCAATCGTAAAGACAGTTTTTCTTCTCCCACCTCAAGCCTTTTCGACACCCACAAACAATGTGTTTTCTATACTGTTCAGATTCTTTTAAAAAACATTTATATTCTTGTCCATTCACACAAAACTCTCTTGGTGAGCATTGTTTTGGGAGGAGTGGGTGGTAGGCAGGGGGCACAGGATGTTGAGAGAACAGCTAGGATGTCAGGTGAAGATGGAATGCTGTGGCCTCTCTAACCAGCTGAAGACTCTGCATGATTGTTTTCTTACAAATAATATACCTGTGGGTGTTGAAACAGTTCAAGGAATCTATCAAACATACCCTTTCACTTTGCTGTTGTAACTCTATAAAATTTATTCTCATTTCAAAAGAATCTTGGCAATAATACCTGTAAGTGGTTGAGTAATTTAGAGAAAATCTGTCAAATCCACTTGCACTGACTTTAGCAATACAATTCTGGAATTACTTTTAAAGTTGTAAAATGCAATTATTTATTTTCAGATTATTCCAAAAGTTCTAAATTGAGCTGCTTGGGTTTTCTTTTTAAATGACTTTTAATAATCTTAGTTGAAGTACTGAAGAGCTACCTCAAAGTGTATATCTAATAATTGTGCAGCATTTCATTTAATCCAGAATAAGAAAAAAAGTCAGAGCTGCATTTAGCTAACAGATAAGATACTTCTGCAAGTATAGTCCCATATTCATACAGGGAGATAATCCACACTGTTTCCTTATATAACTCTAAAATGATACATCTAAACCTAATCTGGATTAAATCT
>JBCJKH010061240.1:0-19825 GCA_039877255.1 Loriculus beryllinus
TGAACTGAGTAAAGTTAAAATGTTTTTTGCATACAAGGAGATATAATGATCATAGTGATCTCTATGAGGGCTATGAATATAGCTGTACTATATTGATATTTAACTGTAACCTGTTAAAAAGGTATAGTTAGATGCACGTGTAAACTATAGCACTTCAGTTCGCATATGTGAAGTGTCTGGGGAACGTTATTTTTCTGTATTAAATGCTGGTGGTGAAATTAAATAAAACGGTCTTGAATCTCAAGATATGAGGCAATATGATGACATTTGGTCACATAGTTTTATTTATTTGAATTTTCTTAAGAAGGACAGTAGAACATTTCGTATGCGAAGGCAGCGGAGATGTATTATGTGCTTTTACTTCAGTGCTGACCTAAGACAAGAAAAAGAAAAAAGAGGAGAAAAAAAAAGCATCTGTGGTCAAATAATTATACCAGCAAGTATCTACACTTGCACCTGAAGTGGAATGTTTCTGCCAGATTTTGAAGACAGACAGACATCCACTTGAGAACCAGGAGAGAATTTTCTAATTACTCTGTTGCTGTGATAAAAGTATTCTGTGCCCATAACATTTCTTTTTTCCTTTCATGAGGTTAGGTACGGATTAAATGATGCCTTGATGTCCCTTTTAGTTTCTTATTCTCTAGATCTACAAATATGGGTTAAGAACTGTAACTTCTCCCAGTGTTAAGTCTTAACTCACTAGAAAAAATTTTGAAATGTTTGAAAAGTGCAGATTTGATAGACTGTTTTAATAATGTCTGAAGCGTATCTTGGATGTTTTCAAGTAAGAATGTGTAATTCTAAGTATTCCAATTATATTCTACACCTTAGTTTTTAATGGTTTCTTTGGAGTCACTAGGATAAAAATTGTTAGTAAGAAGAATTTTTAAAATGGGCTAAAATAGCAGCATGATCAGAAAAGTTGCATTTCGGAATTAATTCCCCACTCATTAAACACACATATACACAGTCAGTTCTCGGAAACACATGTAGTACTTTGCAGAAACCATTTTGGACTCTTGTAAGCAATTCACTTGTAAGACTGAAGCAAGTGGCTCTGCCAGTTCTCTGTCTGGCACACATCCTGCTTTTATTGTTGTTGTTATTAGAGAGACTTACTATTATTAAATACCAATTATAACATTTAGTCCAGTTTTCTGAAATTCGTTCACATGTGAATGATGTTATTGGGAATTTGTTGCATAACCCTCATTACGCCTGCCAACCTTTTGCTGCAATCTCTTAAATACAAAACATCAAAATGCCCTTAGCTTTTTTAATGTGTTCTTTTTCTCATAAGCTTATTTTTGCTTTGTTCTTGGTTGAAGCTAAGGAAAGAAATGGCATTTTTGAACCTTAGGTTTTTATCTTTATTGGTATCTTTAGAGATATCTTTAGAGAGACTATAACATTTATCTCTTTTTGCTTTAAGCAGTTGTGTTTGATCATGTTTTTACCATCTGCCACTGCTCGTTTAAGTGAATAACTGAAAAGAAACAATCCACCCCTTCTTTCCACACCATTTTGGTTTTCTTACGTAGAAATGGAGTAATTCTCCCACTTTCAATGTGGTGTGTTTCATGTTAGTCTGTTTTTATGCTGCAGTTGTTGTATTGAGTGTTGTCCACTGGATAACTGAGCAATATGTCAAACATGCTGCATTTGGTTGCCTTTCATCTTCTGTCCTTTGGGACAATCTTTTAGGTCTGGTAAAATTTTGTGTGCTCTTTGGATCAGCACTGGGGATCAATCATGGGTTTGTAATTTGGAAGATTCATTGTGCTTTCGCTGTGTTTGCAGAAAAAAAGGGAAAACATATTTTGCAAGAAGTGGGCCTGAAGAAAAAGAAAGGGCCATCCTATTCCAGAAAATCAGTTGGATACCACCCTCAAGAGTTCTGAGAGATACAAGGGAAGTTTCTTAAAGTGAACTTCATAGAAACTCAGACAACTTTTCTCAGACAACTTTATGGCTTGTGTGTCCAACTTGTGGCTGTGTTTAGTCTGTATTGCACCTTCATAGATTAATTTGAAGTCAGGACCTGTGTGGTGCTCATATGAAAGGCAATATAATACTAAGTACTATCAGGTATATTCAATTAGGTAACTGCAACTAGCATATATTTTCGTTCTTCATTTCTGAGAAAATACCATATTTTATCTAATAAAGAAGTTTTGAAAATAAGGTAGTTATACTTGTGAGTTACTCACATCCTGTGACAGTGAAGACTGTAGGAAAGCGAATGAATAGGCTGATAATTCCCATTGAGAGAAGGTTTCAGCTTTAGATGGTAAATGAGGTCTAGGGCTATTCATTGAACCCCTTGGACAAAACACAGCATTGAACAGTTGCTCATTAAGTGGGCATTGTCCATCTTCTGAACAGAATAAAGCCAGAATCTTTCAGGAAAAATATGTGAACATGTTTTTAAAATGTTAATTCATAAAGTGTCAAATTAAGGCTTATGGGTATTTCATGTTTTTAAAGGCTTGATCTGCAACCGTAATGTTCTTTTAGCTCGGTGTCGTTTTGTATTTAGAATACATACACATACATACACAGATTTGTTCCAGTTTGACAGTCCTTCACATGCTGTTTAGTGTGTTTGATTAGCATAATCACTGTCTGATTATTTCCCACTAGCTCGCATATGCAAATTCTTGTCTTTTGACTGACAACCATTATTAGACAATCAGAGTATGCGAATTTGCATAATCTCTATGTGGTTACAGTATTTGTGTGCAATACTACTGTGAATGCAAATCTTTTTGCTCTGACTGGTTGCTGTATATTCAAGCAGTTTACCAGAAATACTGCTGCTGCCTCAGCATCTCATTGCCAAGGAAATATCTACAAGAACAAAAACGAAAGCAAGAGAAGTGCTAGAGTAACATCAGAAGGGTGACAACTGCTAAAATTAAATAGCTCCGTAAGTAAAAGATATATAAAGAAACAGATAAATGAAAAGATAAATCCTTACAGTCTTACAATATTTCAGTGAGAGAATAAAAAGTATACTTTGGAAATTCATTCTGAAGTACTATTCACATTACATAAACCACTTACATTGTTTGGGAAGTGACTGCAGTTTTCTTTTTATCAATACCACTTTTTTTAAGAAAAGTAATTATTCTGTAAATATTGCACATCATTGTAGTTGTTTCAGGTATTTTTTATATATTGTTTTATATTTAACTCAATTGAGTAGTATTTCTGATTTATGCACATGGAAAGCATAAGGCTAGTTCTACCCTATTTCACTGATAAGAACAGAAATGGTAGACACTAACAAAAGATGTATAATGCTGAGTTCAATTCACTGCATAATTATTCACCATAATTACTAGGGCAATACTGAATAAATTAGCTGTAAAAGGATAAGCCATGCATGGTAGCACATCTAGAACATGTATTTTAACTGTTTGACATCATATTGTTCTACTTGTACATGAAACCAAAATATTGTTGAACATTTGTGTGTGTGTGTGTTTAATTATGCTTACTAAGCTCTTCCCATCATTCCTTTTGAATTGTGTTCTTTGGTTATTTAGTAAGATTCGAATTCACAGATTAATGTGATGTTGGAGAAAAAACCTTGACTGCCAGCCCTAACAATAGGACGTATTTCTTATGGAAATACATAATGTCAAATATACTTAGGATCAAATCACTGAGCTGTTGTTGAACTGTTCTGTTTCTGACCAGAATATTAAGAATGTGTCAGGTAGATTGGCAATTTTAAGTCTGATATTTCTTGAATGTATCACATCTACTACGTGTGCTGCTGAGATTTTATTTTATGTTTAACATGCACAGTTAATAAATACTTTCAGGAGGTTTGAGATGGATGTGCACACACAGAAATGAGCTGCAGTATGTGACACCCAGTAATTTCAATACTTCCTAGAAATTATAGACCTGTTACATGTACTTTGTCCAGCTTGAATTCGCAGTTGCAACAGATGTCAAGTATCTCCTGGAGAAGAAGGAGCTACCACTTAGCTGAACAGTGCCCCTAATATGGGCACTCTATACAGGCAACGTAAGGTTGACTGTCTAGTAGTTCTCAAAAATACCAGTTTCTGCATAAGTAATAATATAATAATGGAATATAATAAATATAATATTGCTGCATCTGTACAGTTTGCCAGCATGATTGCAGGCAAAATGATTGTGAATTCTTGATGCTACTGAGATCAGAGAAGAACTGCTCAGTCTTCAATTGGAAATAGTCAAATTATACCTGAGAATATTTCTGGTTCAGAAAGTCTCCCACCTATAAATGACTGTTGGTTTACATGATTGAGGAGCTTTCCTATAGCTTGAGTAACTGCCTTTCTGTGTTCCTAATAGTATGTCACAATTACAATGCAATAGACAGTTTTATGTTTGAACTGTTTGGCATTCAGACTGCATCTACCATGCATTTTTAAAAAAAAGATTCAGTTCACCAGTAAGTGTAAACTGATGCAGCATTTCGTTCTCTTTTGCTTAGTAAAGACATTGTGTGTGTGTTTGGCACAGGATTTACACTGTTTCCAATGTTCTTACTAGTTTCACTGTTTGTTGGAGCATAACAGAATGGTTGAAAGGAACCTACACTGAGTTATCTTTAGTTCTTATCAATTTTATGATTAAGATATTCATGTAAGTCTCAACTCATACGTGAGAATGCATATACCTTGACTGCAAGTATAATAATTTTACAGTGTACTTGTTTGACTTAACTTTTGTTAAACAGTTACAATTAAATATGTTTGTAGAAACGCAGACTCTACAGTAAGAAACCATACTCAGAATATCATTCCTTCAGTGTTATTTTTCATTGTAACATTGCATTGTGTTAATATCTGGATTTTAAGAAGTCCTGAGACGTGTTGCTAGTTTGTCACTAAATTCACTTACCTATTCAAGTAATGGACGTGTTTTGGTAGGTAATTTTTTTTATAAATTACCAATAAAATGGTCTACAGCATTTTTTTCTGAGAGCTTCAGTGACCTGACGTGGTTTTCTGCTCACTTAGCATAGGATCATAGTGATTTGAGTCAGTCTTTTGCAGCTAATTTCTTTGGCTTTGAGGTAAAAATGCTTACTTTCTTACCTGGTTGGTTTAGGCCTACCTGTGTTCTGAACAGGCGCTAGGCATGCACATTATCTTCATCATTTGATTTAGGTGTTTTTATTAGGTGTTAGTGCAATTCTGTTAGTTTACTGCCAAATTCAAGCATTTGAAATGCACATGTTTGTCATGTCCCTTTGTTTTAATACACAATTTAAAAATGTCCCAAAACCCAAGCTTCCTTTGGTTTATATCCTTTAGTGATTTGAGCTTTCATGGATCAAACTTGTAATCTCTCCTTTGCTATTGGTTTGTTGTTGTTGTTTTTAACTCAGACGTGCTATTATGCCTCTGGGATAAGAGGTCACATAAAAAGGACTAATAAAAATCATATATATTTAACACTTTTAGAAATTCAGGAAGAGCTATGTGTTAGAATTTCAGTTCCAATATAAAAGAGCTCTTTAAAAAAAAAAGAAACACAAAACACACACAAAAAACAAAACAAAACACTTTATTCTGTAGAAATTGTTTAAAATTTGCATTTCCCAAGGATCAGTTCCTCTGTAGGTAAAATTTGCCAGATTGAGTTCTGCCTTCTGCAGATATTTAATACAATTTGATGAGGAGACCTGACTACAGAAGGCCTTCAAGGACAGCAGCTACAGTGATTCTGGAAAAGTTGCCAAGGCAGGTAGGATAACATGGGCTCTCCTGTGTAATTTTCTAGGTGATTTTGTGGTAGTTGTTTCATCCAGAAAAATTCGTGAAACAGCCACTCTTTTCACCTGCAGCCCACAAAATAAAGAGCTCTTTTGTGCAGTATAGTAAGCACAAGAACGAAGACGACTTATGATCATTGGTCTGCTAAGGCTGAATTTGAAACAAGCAAGCAAAACCAATTGAGAATGATAAGGTCAAAGCTGACAGTGAAGTGAGGGGCCAATTTCTGCCATGCCTTTGGTTTAAGTCTGCATTTTGCTGAAATATGGTGAGTCCCTGAAGATCTTGAGAAGGGAATACAGTGCTTGCTCAAAGAAAGTGAATAATATCATGTTGCCACAAATTTCAGCTTGAATAATTAAAACATAGACAATAGTATTGTAGTTCATTTTATGTATTGAAAGCAAAAATTAACTGAATGAAATATGATACCTTTCATATTTGTCTTCATTGCCCAAACTGACATTTACCTTGTGGGTTGTGGTGAATTTTGAGCCATGTGCTATCCTTTGACCAGAAGAACTGTGGCACAGCCTGTGTTACATACTAAGATGTGCCTAATCCTTGGTAGTAGAAAAGCAAAAGATCATGAGCAAGTCAAACACTGGGAAGCTCACCCTTTTTTTGTTGTAACTTACAGTGCAGACACATTGGTGATGGGAACTAACGAGACATTTTGCATACCTTGGTCTTCTGCACAGCTTTGACATCTTTCATGTGTATTGCAAACCACTCTGTCCTTCACTGTAAATGGGAGTAAATTAAATCAGTTGCATCTAAGTAATAAAATAAAACTCCAGTGATTGTAATATAGCACTAGTAATGAGTAAAGAGCAGATTTTATCAAAGTTTATCATGATAACTTATTTTGAAAGCAAATACCACTTACATAAGTTGAAATACAATTTATGTGTATAATTACTAATATTCAGTGAGCCTAGAAGTGCTTGGAGATTCTGTTAAGTATCTTACCACTTGCTGATTATCTCAGCTATGTGATATTATTTCCCTCTTTATACTTCCCTGCAATCCTTGCTCTCTATTTTCTGGCAATCAGCTGCCTCTCTTTGTTCCTCTGACTCTCAGCAGGGCTCCTCTCTGTCATCCAGTATCTGTGAGATCTGAGTGCTTATCATGCTGCACCTAGCTACCCTGTTACCTCTCTCAAATTTCCTGCACAAAACTTCTGGAGGTTTATCTGGTGCTTTTGGATGTTTATTTGAAATTTATGGATTGGTGGTGTTTCCCAAATGAAATTTCCAGGAACAAATAATAATGCCAAATACCACTGCAGATGCTGCCCTAACTTCATTAGAATCGGGGGCTGCTTGAAGTTTTAATTCTCCTTTGCAGTATCAAAGACCCGACTGGCAGAGAAGAGATTCTTACTTTGAAGCAGCTTTTCTTAATCAAGTTGAAAGCTATCCAGAACACTTCTTCATTTAGAGCCGCAAACACAGTCCATCCAGTTCACAATAAGGCCATGTAGCTATATATCTATAAGTCTGCATCTTTAGAAAGAGAAAGGGAAGTGTGCAAATGGGTTCCTGTATCAGCAGATAAAAGAGAAAATCTGTGGAGTAATTAGGAAAGAAACTCACATTTTTCAATGAGATAAAAATGAAATCGTATACTGAATAGACCAGTTGTTCTACAAATTCATGATTTTTCTCAATTCTGAAAAAAATTACTTGTTTCTTTTCAACTTCATGGGAAGCTAGAATTCCTACTCTGAAGGGTGGGTAAATCCCACTCAAAAAACTAATCGTTCCATTTTATGAACTATGGTGGTAATTTTCATATGACCCTCAGAGAGCTTCTTTGTTGGCTTTCTTGACTTATGAGATAATGTGAAAGAGCTGAACATGTTAATACTAAGGCAAAACAAATACTATCTCACAGTAGTGGTTAATGTGAAGGAAAACAGTTTACACCAATCAGCGAATGCACAATTTCTTGTTATGATATGTTGACTTATTCCTATATCCAAGCTTAAGGTCTCCCTAAGTATTTTAGACATGCAGTGGCAAAAGGAACAGTGCCTAAAGTAGGCTAAATTTGTCCAAACTTCAGCAGTGAAATAATATCAGTTAAGACCAGGATATGCATTAATGTTGAAAATTGCAGAATACCTGTCTGTTGGTTCTGCTGGTATAAGAAGTCCCCTCCTGAGTACCAGAGCAGTTGAAAAAAGGAAGAGCTGTTAATATATATTTACTTTCTTATTCAATGGAGTTCTTTCTGGCCTATAGCATTATTGGACTGTCAGCTTTTTCAAGATCATGTTACCAAGTAAAATAAGTGCCCTGGTACATGGTTTGATCACTGCAGAAAGTCTTACACAGCATGTTGTAGTGTTTCAAAGCTTGGTATGCATAATTGTTATTTTGGGGTTATGTTACAGTGGCATCCCTAGTTTCCAGGTAGGATTGGTGTTTTGTGAAATGTATGAGGTATCTTACTTTCACATCAAATTGAAGAGGGTGTCCAAACTGAGCATTTCTTCTAAACCTTTCTCTAAAGATCTGCCATTTTCTTTATTTTCCTTGTTCCCATTTATTGGGCTTGTTTGTGTTGTTTGTTGGTTTGTTTTTTTTACCAATATGAATTTCTTTTCAACAGGAATTTAATGACCTATTTCATATCTGACACTGAACAGCTGTCAGGTGATGAAATTTTCTGTAGTGATCCGTTCTGGATTCACTGCAGTAGAGGCCGTGACTGTCTACCATTACAGTTTCCATGAATATTTGATTACTCTAAGGAAAAGCTCTGATTCTTTATTTATTTATTTATTTGCTAACAGACTAGGAAAAAGTGAATCATAGGGACATGAGTGCAAAGAAAAATATTTTTTCTTAAGAAACATATAAATTATCAGACTTAAAAAATAACTGTAAAATGTTTCTTTTGAAGAAGAAATATAAGCAATTTTGACCAGTGAATTAGGGGAACTTGATTTCAATGCTCCATGTAAAAAAAAGTCTCTTGAGTAGCTTTTTTGAAATTCTCTGCCACAATGGTATATTTCTTTTATGGGACCCTCACTTGCAGACACTGCCAGATCAGCATTCTGGTAGAGGTTGAGTCAGAATTCATCCTCAAAGTTGAGTTTATTCAAAATAGGTTCTTCTAGATGGCTATGAAAATAATCTTTGGAGGATTTGTATATTTCACAGGTTGTGTAGAAGTTGGTTTAAGGAAAAGATTAATTTATTGGTTCCTAGGATTATTTTTCTTTTCATAATACTGAGCAATTGTGTTATTCCATAATTCTTTGTATATAATACTCCCTCACATTTGCATTGATCCTTTTTTAAAATTTATTTTAAATATTCTTGTTTCATTTAGTGAGCTTTTCTATGATATTAAAAAAATAAAAAACAAAACAAGATATTGGTGTTTTGATAGGTAAACTTGCTAAACATTTGCAGCTTTTGCCTTTCTTCATTAAATGGAAATTGGTACATACAGAGTTGGACTAAGATATGTATTTCAAGATAGCTAATGACACTTTTCTTTGTTCTTTTTTGTATTGCTTCTTTGTAAAACTGCAGGAAGAAGAAATACTCATTTTCAAAGTATGACATAATGCAGAATCTGTTTTGAGTCTATAGATAACATAGCATACAGTGGAACAGCAAAAGCTGTCATTTTTCTTTTTCTTCTTTCTTTACAGATGGACCCAATTCAAAAAGCTGTAATAAATCATACGTTTGGGGTTCCTCTTCCTCATCGAAGAAAGCAAATCATATCATGCAACATTTGCCAGCTGAGATTTAATTCTGATGTAAGTTGATCATTTTGTATCAGGTTAGAAATGTGTACTTATCTTCTAGGATGTGCCATAATTTGCATAAATTGAAACTAAATGAAACGTTGTGATTTCAGTTTGTGGCTCAGCAGATGAAAAGGCTGTAGGATGCTTCAAATAAACACAATTATTTGCTAATGTTTATACACCCGGCCAGATTTTCCCTGCGGATATATCCCTGCAAACTCATCAACTTCCGTTGTGCTGCACAGAGTCTAAATAGGAAAATGGACTGATCCATTGCTGCTAATAAGGCTGAAATATTTGCTGAGTCCTAATTCTTCTACCAGTCCTGGTTACGTTTGCCTCCTTTTTCAGCCTGTAAATGTTAGAAATGATTCAGATATACTTAAGAGTCCTTGTGGATCTATTTATTTATATATATAATATATTTATATATTTAATATAATTATATATTTATATAACAGATATAGCAATATCTGTTTAGTTGGAATTGAATTTTAATGTTCCTGTCCTGCCAGGAGAAGCTGTTAAAAACCCGAACTACTCCTCCAGCAGTGAAATAGAGCAAGCTGAACTGGAGATGGTCTGTAATATACAGGCGACATCCATTCCCTATAATTACCCAAGGAAGCTGTGCTGTTGTGCTCCTTGTGAAGAAATACCTGTTCTGTCACAGAAGGGACTCTTAGAATTTAACTCCTTTATTTCCTTCTTCAGTATCACTATGTGTACAGAGAAAACCTGACATAGTACAATCTATATTCTTCTGCTACTCTAGTCTCTCCAGGAAGTTTCTTGACATAGACATTGGTGGTGAAAATTTATCTTCCCTTACCAAATGTCTTTCATTTACTACGTGTTTAACTAATATAGATATTTTAGTTACTTCCGAAGAATAAAAATGTTTGAATTTAGACTGATGTCTAACCCAAAAACATCCATAAGGTTGTTTCCTCATGCTGGTCATATGAAGAGGTGAAATAATTCTTGTGTGCTGCTGCTTCTTTGTAGGCATATGGACAGATTATATCTATATTTAGTTTATTAATTAGTTATTAATACCATTCCTTATCAAAAACTTGAACGCTGAAGTCTTCTTTTAAAGATTTACTACCAGGGTATGAAAATAATGCAGTTCTCTTCATTCCCCTAAGCTTTTTATTCCTTAGAACTACTTTTAACAAGATACCAGTCACAGTTTCCAGACCAGGCAGTATCAGGTGCTTATTTTCACTGATGAGTCCAAGTTTTCTAGTTCATGGACTGAATGGACACCAAGGAAGGGTAATACATTCTCTGGAGCTGCTGTCCTCCTCACAGATAAAAACAGAAAAGTCAAATTAGGCTCTTCCATGTGGAAGCCAAATGCTGGAATTAGAACTGTGAATACTGGCCCATTCATGTGTAGGGAAAGATAGAGGCTTCTGGGCCACAGTGGATCTCAGTGAGTGAACAGCCCAGCTCATCGCTTACAGTTCTCAGCTTTGTCTTAGGAAAAAGCATGTCACACAGAATCATACATAGTTTATAGCTTGCAAGAGACATCAAACACTTCAGTGTTACACACCAAAGTGAAACATATCCTTTCAAAGAGGGTATACCATTTGTTAGTCTGCAGAAAGATCCAGACAAAAGCGAAGATGAACATAGCATTACTATTAGTCATTAGCAGATACACAACTTGGATTGATACACAGAGTGGAAAATTTTTGAGCTGACAGGGGATAGGTATTTTCCAGAATAAAATGTTTGAAATAATTCTACACAGAAGCAAATATCATATTAGTGGGTATTGATACTTCTTACTCAGAGGTTTGGTATGCTCCCATACTGATCTTTTTCTGCTGCTCTTAGAGAAGATTCCAAAGAAGAGAGGGCAAAGAGGCAGTGGCCAATTTCAGAGTCTTCTATGGTGTCAAAACTGTTTAGAGGAAATCTAAATTTAGTCTCTTCACACCAAACTCTTGGATAAAAAGCTGTTAAGCAGATATTTAGTTGTCCCTTCACACTTTCAAGTGATAAAGGTTTGAACTTCAATTTGCCAGTACTATTTGGTGGAAACTTGTTTTAATGCTCCCTTCTCTCAAAGTAGATCAATATGGTTAACTTTATGGAATTGGGAGACCTTCTTGCTGAGAATATTTCTGTTTCCACTTTTAATTTTCACCTAATTTCAAGGCAATCCCAGTGATGCTGATTGATACAGAGATTGTGATAAAAAAGCTGCCCACTGATGAACCTGGGATGCTCGCTCTCGTACTTTTCCCTACCCTACAGAGGAGATTTGTGGATATCTTTATGATGGTCTCTTCTCCTTCCAGTGCGTATAGTTATTACTGCTGTAAATCACAAAGTGCTCTGCTGAGGCTTTTCAAGAAATAATAAGTAGTCAGAATTCCACTGCAGTTTAGAAATGCTTTTCTGCAGTGTGAGGGGAATAAGAAGCATTCCTTCTTCGCTTGAGTAATTCTGAAGGTCCACCAGTTTTTAAAGAAAAAACGTGATAAACTGAAGATTTGATGTTGAGGCTTAAAGTAAAGACTGCTTTGAAGAAAGAGAGCTACTAGCTATCATTTTTTGATTACTATATGAAAAAGCACACACACTGTAATTTTTTTCTCTTATTATTATGAAGAAGTTTAAATTTACTGAATATTCCTGCCTTTCACTTTCATCATATTTTGTTTAACATCATTTAAAACCATAGCAACAATAAACAGATTTTCTGTTTAGAAGCCCAGGGCTTTGTGGCTGTTGTACCAATATGTCTTTATTTTTAGATGCTGGAGATAGGATTTATCCAAGAGTAATGAATAGAAATTTCATTTACCTGCTGCACGACAGTATTATGAAAATGTTTACAATAAAACTGGTCTGTGAGATTTTTCATTTTTGCAGAGAATACAGAATTTTCTCTCATTTGATACAGATTTCTTTAAGGACAGAAGAGTTTTTTTTCTGGCTGCATGGTATCAAAATGACATTTAGAAAAAAGAGAGAGAAAATGCAATGCATAGTCTAAAATCGTTTACCTTCTTTCTAAAGGAGTTATCTATAAATCTTCATGACAGCTGTGTGTTCAGTATTTCTTTTTAAAATAAATCTTCTCATACAAGGGAAGGGAGGAATAAGCAAGTAACCAAAGTCTCTCCATGCTGAGAAAATAGAACAGCAGAATTAGATTCTGTGGAGTCCATTTCAAGAAGAATTTTTTTTTTTTTCATTGAAAGACATCTATTTGTAACATTTGCATTCAAATTCTGCATTCAGTACAGGGCAAAGCTTTTAGGTATGTTCCTAGCTGCAAGCATGCATGCTGCCAGTTAGACTTTGGCAGCTGCTGGTAGCTATTGCACCAGTTCAAAAGAACTGTTAGATTTATGCTTTGTAGTAAACATTAAACATCTGCTAAAAGCACCCTGTGAAAGGAAGTCCAGCTGACTCTAGTAGGACAGCTCATGTGCATACAGGTAGCAGTAAGAGTAAATTATATGCTGTAATGAGCGATCAGTGAAACAAACAAACCAACCCCAGACAAGAAACAAAAATAACCCCAAGGCTTGGAAACAAATTTTACTCATTTTATGACCTGTCTAGACTATTTGATCTTCCTTTGCTCACATTTCTAATTTTATTATTTGATAAGGGTAGTGACAATCTCTGTTAGCAGGGTCATTCTTGCAAAGGCATTTTCTCTCTTCCCTCTTGTTTAATGCAGATGGCTGAATGATAATCCAGCTTGCCTTTAGAGAAAGGTTGAGCAGCATTTTTGTGTACTCACAGGATTTGAATTCCATTATGATATACTGTAAACTATTTCTAGCTATATTAGCCAGAAATTATTGTTTCACTTAAATAGCAACATTAGTAATATTCTCCTGAAAATCATGAGCTGAATGCTCATCATAGAGTCCTGTTTGTTGTTTTTTCACCTTGTTTTTCACCATCTCTATAAAGCCAAGAGTACTGCTGAATCAATATATAGTTCAAGTGTGCGAAGTTGGAAGGATTTGAAAAGTGCTCTTCCAGTAAAAGAATAGTGAAAGATTTTTTGGAGGATAAGGATGCAGTATAGATCCAAAGTATTTTACTATGGTTCTAACTTTCATGCGGAAAGAAGCAGGACCAGAGGACTTATATCCTATTTAGGTTACGCTTGGTATCTCCAACAAATGTTTTAAGCATCAATTTGTAAGCATCTAGGGGATAATACGGTGCCAAGAAACAGGCAACATGAATTTGTCAGGAACAAATCGTGTCAAACCAATCTAATTTTCTCCTTTGACAGGGTAATTGGTCTAATGGATAATAGGGAATAAATGTATGTGATATATTTTGCTTTAATAAGGTCTGATACAGTCCTGTGTGACAGTCAAGTAAGTAAAGAATACGGATCAGTTGAAATTATTAAAAGTTGGTTGCACAACAAATTGAAAAACTGTGCGGAAAGTAATTGCTGATGGTTTCCTGTCAAAAAAAGATCACTACAAGTCAGGATCTGCAGGTGTCTGTTCTGTACTTGCTGCTACTCTAGATTTTCATTAGCACTGCACCTGACAGACTAGAAAGTACATAAGCCAGGTTTGCAGATGACACCTATATGGAGGGTGGCAGCACTTGGTGGAAGGTGTCAAGTTCAGGATTGCAGTCCAAAATTATCTTCACCAGTTGGAGAAAATAGTCTGGAATCCCAACAAGTACAGTAAATAAAAGCATTAGTGATTGTGCTTAGACTGGAAAAATTAAATGGTACAAGTAATAAAATGAGGAATGTCTGCCTTAAGGGCCAAAAAGGAATTACAGTGAATGATGATCCAAATATACATTAATGATTGCTGATAGGGAAAGAAAAGAAAAACAAAACCACCCACATAATCCTATGATTTATTTTTTTTTTTCCAAGGAGTGTTGCATTTATCTGTGGACAGGTAAGTATTCCACAGTATTTGAAATTGGCAGCGCATCAGGTGAAGAATTATTTACAGCAGTGGTCATCACACTTTAACAAAAGCATTGTTAGCTGCATAATTTAGAAGACATCCAATAGCAGGACTAGGGAAAGTAGAAAATGCTGGGTAGATGTACAGCGGAAAAGACGTGGGAAATATAGTAGGTTTTTCAGTATATGAAAGGGGGTTAATAAGAGAACAGTGACCATTAGATCTTTGTGTTCCTTGGTTTTGATAGAAGAATAAATCTGATTAATTATTCAGATTAATTTGATTCAAGATTTTGTGAATATTTGATGAAACAATTATAGCTGTAACGGTAGTGAAGTGTTGGAAGGAAACATGTAAAGGACATTTGCCAGCAGAGGGTCTTCAATTAGACATGTATCTGTTTCTGAGGATGGACAGGAAATACAGAGCACAGGCGCTGAGCTGAGAGAGATTACATGACCTCCTGCTCGACTAATTTACAAACCTGGTAATCCTCTGGTTTGGAAGAGATTTCATTTCTTGTCCATGCCAAGTGATGGTCACACCTGGCCTGCGGCCTCTGTTTGCAGAGATAACTTTCAAAAGTTGGCCTATTAAGAACCAAGAGAGGCTGATACAGCTAACTGTCTGAAGTTGTTTAGTATTTCACCATTCTGATTTAAAATCTGTTATTTTTCAGCTTTCAGAGATATGTTTAAGTGGTATTTGAAGTCCATGTGTATTATTTCCCTCACTCACTGTTTTTGTGTGTGGCACATGTTCTTATTCTTTGTATGTTTTATTGTATTTCCAATTATGGCTTAGATTTAGATTTCCAGTTAACCTTGAGATTTAGAACCCTGCTTTGGTATGAATTCAACAGTTTCTGCTTGAACTGTAATTCAGAGCTTTCTTAATCAAATTCACTTATTGCAGGTATTGCCATCAAGCACATTTATCTATTATCTTTAGGCAATTTTACTTATGGTGTAAGTAAATTTGTACACAATGCATCTGTGTTCTGTGAGGTTATCAGCCTGATTCTTTAAGGAGATTCTCTTGTGCAAGCATTTACAGAAGCTCAGCAACCCCTTAAATTCAGGCTTATTCTCTGAGGGTATGGTCTTAATTATTAATTGCCATATTTGTACTTCACCAAGAATAAAACTTTGTGCAGGATTAACTTATTTTTATATAGATATGAAAAATTATACTTATTTGTATATAGATATGAAAAATTATTTTCATATATATGATTTATATAGTTATATATATCCATTTCATATATATACACACACATGTGCATGCTACTTCTGTATAATAATGCACCATCTTTCCTGTACTATGGAGTTCAGTGTAAGGAGAAAAAAATTCTGATTTCAGTCGCACATGCCATTCATATGAGATAAGAATGTGAGTTCGGATGGAAATTCACTCATAGGTCTACACTTTTCCAAAGATACTGGTTTATAGTATTCACTGGAAAAAATACCAGGTAATCACAGAAAGTGATTAGTCAAGGGTTTTCCATGAGATGCGTGACATTTGCCTCAAAACATTATGAAAACCCTAAAGAATTACTAACAAAATAATTTAAAATGTGTGATTTTTTTTTTTCCAAAAGTCTAATCAAACAGCACACAATATTTTGCATTTGCATAGCATACATGAGAATTTTGAAAACAGCCTAGGGTTTTTTTTCCCCATTTGGCTATTCAGTGGAGTGTTATTATAGGCTTAGCCTGAACATTTTAGAAGCATTACCTGATATTTCCTAGACCACAGTTTTAAAGGCCACAGTATGAATTGAAGCCACGTCCTGTGCAGCTTTGATCTTTCCCATACTAGAGAATTAAAACTTGGTTGTGAGTAACCTTTTTTCATGTAGGAAATAAGTAACTTAATTTACAAATTACAAATTCAAGAATACTTTATTGAACACAGTCACAAATTTTCATGTAACCTGTAGTTTCTTAAAGCTTCTATTAAGCATTTATAAAATGCTTAATAAAAAGTATAAATAATTTCCATTATTATATAAAGTATTTTGCCCATAATTTTCACCTTCTATCCAGTACTTTTTTGAGCTGATGCTACCTGGAAGCAGAAATTATTCACATCTGACACAGCACCCTGTTTAACTTCAGAGTACTTTTTGGGGTGTTGAAACAAGTCCCCTGACTGATAGCCTAAGGATTTGAGTATTTCCTTGCCTCTTAAGCGTTGCCTACAAACTAAGTGTTTTAGGTGATCCTCAGTAACTGCTCTAAGTGGTCTCTCAGTGGTCCACAAGCTATGGAGCTCTCTACACAAACTCTTAATTAGTCCTTGTACCTATCTCCTCTCTTGTAATGCAAGTAATCTGTCTTGAAGCCCTGTACTGTTGCAGAACCTGGTCCAGCCTACAGGCTGTATCAGGCTCACAGAGGCAATCACTAAGGATAAAAAGGTAGTAGGAATAAAGGACAGTTTTAAGGTTTTTGAACTTTAAGAAAGCATGCTCTTAATGTCAGTGGATTACTCAGTCTGTTACTGATGGGGGAGCAATGAAGTGCCTCAGTGTCTTCTATATTCATGCTGCAAGACTTTCCTCTAAAAATTCATTCTTCGTTCACATTCAGCAGTGGTATTTGGAAAAACAGTTTCTAAATCAAGCATTCATTGGAACAGTCTTCCTAGGGAAGTGGTGGAGTCACCATCCCTGAAGGTATTTAAAAGGCATGTATATGTGGCACTGGGGGTCATGGATTAGTGGTGGACTTGGCAATGCTAGGTCAGTGGTTAGACTCAGTGTTAAAGGTCTTTTTCAACCCAAATGATTCTATTCCATAAATTGAGAAGAAAATAGTAGCTTTCAGCTACCTGGTCCCTGCACAAGCAGAGGTTATAGAGAAATATTCAATATCTGTGTCAATTGTACATCAGAATCAGTATAGGAACATGATCCTTCAGAGACTGGCATTCAGCTGATCAGCAGCTGTTGCTGTATTAGGACTTAAAGATTTTTGTAAACTAGATTTTTTTATTTGCCTTTGTCAAGTCTCATTTCCTACCTATGCTCATCCTACCAGGTTATTTCACTTTTTTTTTTTTTTTTTTTGATAAAACAAGTCAATTGTGCAGAAGGTTTTGATGTCTCTTGAAAATTATTTCTTTGCTAGGAATGATCTGTGGATAGGTAATGACTGTCTCTGATAGTCTTGTTTATAATTTGCAGAAGATTAATGACCAGTATTCTGACTGTGGAATACGAAGACAAATTGGTTTAAAAGGTTTCTGCTTTTGACACTGAAGTGAATGGTTGCAGCATTTGCCCTTTCGTAGCCAACTCTTGACTTCTGCTTGGGCATAGATGATCTCAGAACTGCAAAGAGCAGAAGAGGGAAAGGCAGAGGTGAGAGTAGTTAATCACAGCAAAAGTCGGAAGTAAAAGCAACTTCCCTTCTGTGTTTGAACACATCCATGCTTGTTGCCATCAGAAATTATCTTCTCTCAGAAATTATTACATTAGTATATAAGAATGTAACAGAAAACATTTTACCGGGGAGCGGGAAACAAACCTAAATGATCTGATAGGCCCTAGATTTTCTAAAATTTGCTGTCAGTGTCATGAGAGTGCTTAATGTGTATTAGCTGTCACTTACCGGGATGACTTCCTGGCAAATTACAGATGTATTTCAAGTGGTTTTAATGAGTTGAGTGTTGTAGATATAATAGCATCAGAAAGGTTTCATGCCTGGAGGAGGGTGGAGAAACGTGAGAATGAAATTCAAATACCAGAGTTGGACAGGTAGTGGTTAATTTCTTTGGTAGTGGAATTTCTTTGAAGTGTTATCTGGAATTATGAGAATGAAGAAAATGCTTAGTCGTTTGAACTGTACATTGAAAAATGCCATTTTATACCCAAGGTGATTGGTATTGGCAGGGAAAAACAGACAATAGAAGAAGTATAGACAGTATAAAAGAGGATAAAAGTGTCTCTTCCAATTCACTCGTGTTCTATTGATGGAAAACACTGCCCATTTCAACTGCAAGGAGAGAAACCTCTGCTTTATCACTTCTTGCCATATAGTTGTTTGTATTTGAGGCAGTTTTTCCTATCAGCTTCATCAGTCAACATGGGAATTAAATCAGTCAACTCTAATAAACAGCTCAAATTTATGAACAACTGTGATGGGGTTTCTACAGAAACCACTTTCCATAAGTGAGTCATCACACAGAAGGAAAGATAAAATGGATCTTTGCTGTGCAGTCTTCCATCTAGCTTTGTTTGATCTGTTGTATCATAGAATCATAGAATAGTTAGGGTTGGAAAGGACCTTAAGATCATCTGCTTCCAACCACCCTGCCATGGGCAGGGACACCTCACACTAAACCGTGGCACCCAAGGCTCTGTCCAACCTGGCCTTGAACACCACCAGGGACGGAGCATTCACAACTTCCCTGGGAAACCTACTCTGTAGAAGTGTTGCTCAGAACCTTCCAGAGAGGCAATGAAATTGGAAAATCTTCCTGGAAATACAGCAATTTAGCAAAGTATTTGTAATTTGCTTTCTAGTATTGGTTTACTTACACCCATTTCCCAATGCTGAGGAGATACAACCACCATGAGACTATTTAACATTTGATTGCTTGTTTGCTCCTTGAGGATTCATGTACCTGCCAGTGCTAGTCTAGACCATTTTGGCAGCTCTACGAAAAAAAGGCAGGACTCTGATAGAAATTAATTTACTTTTGTGCAGCAAGACACTTATCAGAACTGACAAGCGTGCAGTACAAGACCGCTCATGTTCCACACCATATATATTTTCCTACTGAAAAGTGGCTGGAACATTAATGAGATATTAAAGTTGTTAACTATGGGTGTGAACCCACAGTGCTTTCACACAGGAGTAGCCCTCACTTGAGCAACCAGATTTGATGAACCAAGTAAGGTTGCTTCACTAGGACTGAATGCCTTGCAAGTAAAAACTCCCTTTAAATTATTGTGCCCTTGAGACTGTGATTCACATGGGTAAAAGGAGTTTGCAAGATTTTGCCTTAATTTTATTGCCAAAAATGCTCGGTGGTTTAGATGTTTTTTCCTGTTAGAGACTTACTACAGAGTTTCAAAGGGAACAGCCTAAGAATGTGCTTTCTTCTCACTTTTAAATTGGAGATCAGAGAATCATAGAAAAGACCTTTAAGATCAAGCCCAACTGTGAACCCAGCACTGCCAAGTCCACCATGTTCCTAAGTGCCACATCTACATGTCTTTTAAATATCACCAGGGATGGTGACTCCACCACTTCCCTAGGCAGCCTGTTCCAATGCCTGACAACCCTCCTGTTGAATACATAGAT
>JBCJKH010061241.1:0-11824 GCA_039877255.1 Loriculus beryllinus
TCCTTCTCTGCTCCAGGATAAACAGTCCTGGTTCTCTCAGTCTTTCCTCATAGCAGAAATGCTCCAGTCCCTTCATCTTCTTAGTGAGCCTGCACTGGACTTTGTCCAGTAGCTCCACATCAATCTTGTACTGCGGTACCCAGAACTGTACACAGTGTTCCAAGTGTGGCCTCACCAGTGCTGAATAGAGGGCAAAGATCACCTCACTGGACCTTCTGGCATCACTCTCCTAAAGAAGCCCAGAATACCAATAGATCCCCTTGTGGCAAGGGCACATTGCCATGCCCATGTTCAACTCAATTGAAACCACAACCCCAGGTAACTTTCTGCAGACCTACTTTTATGCTCCCAGTATGTAGTGGTTCATGGGATTATTTATCCCCAGATGCAGGATGTATCACTTGTCCTTGTTGAACTGCATGAGGTTCCTGTCAGCCCATTTCTCCATCCATGCTGACTACTTCTGATACTTTTCCTTCATGTGCCTGGAAATTACTTCCAGGATCTGCTATTCCATCAGTTTCCCAGGGATCAAGGTAAGGCTGACTGGTCTGTAGTCTCCTAGGCCCTCCTTCTTGCCTTTCTTGAAGATAGGAGTGGTGTTTGCTTTCTTCCCTTACACAGACACTTCTCCCGTGACAATTCAAAGACCATTGAGAGGGACCTCACAATTACATTTGTCAGCTCTCTTTGTACTTGTGGATTCATGCTACCAGGATCCATGGACTTCTATATGTCCAGTTTAAGCATTCTCTAACCTGAACCTCTTCCACCAAGGGTATGTTTTCCTTGTTCCAGACTTTCCCCTGGTCTCTGGGGTCTGCCACATCTGAAGGTCAGCCTTGCTAGTAAAAGACTGAGGAAAAGAAGGAATTTAGTACTTGTGCTGCTTCCATATCCTGGGCCACCAGGGCCTCTGCCCCATTTAGTAGTGGGTCCACATTTTCTCTAGTCTTCCTTTTGCAGTTTATGTGCTTACAGAATCCCTTCTTGCGGCTTTTGGTATCCCCTGCCAGTTTTAGTTCCAGGTTGGCTTTGGCTTTCCTATATCTTTTCATGACTAGGCAGTGCCTCTCTATTTCTGTCAGGTTACCTGTCTCTGCTTCCACCTTCTGCACACTTCCTTTTTAAGTTTGAGCTTTGTAGGATCTCTTTGCTGATCCATACAGGTCTGCTGGTATTTTTGCCTGACCTCTTGCTCATTAGGATGGACTGCTCTTGAGCTTGCAGAATGTATTCCTTCAACATCAACCAGTTTTCTTGGGTCCCTCTTTCCTCCAGTCTTATTCCATAGGTCTCTTCCAAACAAATCCTTAAAGAGATTAAAGTCAAGTCTCCTGAAATCCAAGATTACAACCTTGTCTTTTACTCCACTCCCTCTTCTCAGGATCCTGAACTCCATCATCTCATGATCACTGCAGCCAAGGTTGCCCTCATCCGTCACATACCTAGTAGGACATCTCTCCTTATTGGCTCCTCTATCATTTGGGTGAGGAAGGCGTCACTGATGCTCTTCAGGAATCTCCTGGATTGGCTTATGTCCCACTGTGTTGCTCTTCCTGTAGATATCAGGGTAGCTGAAGTCCCCAGTTAGGACCAGGGCCTGCAAATGTGAGGCTGTTTCTAGCTTTTTGCAGAAGGCCTCATCCATTTGTCCTTTCTGTAATTCTTACTGAACTGATAAACTCTCAGTCAGCTCATCAGCCATGCGTAAAAGAGCATGCATTCCAGCTGTTTTCTCACTCCTTATCTTCTCTGTCTTTCCGAAAAAGCTTGTATTCTTCCACTGCAGTCATGAAAGCCACCCCATCACATCTCAATGATCCCAACAAGATCATAGCCCTGCAGCTGCACAGATATCTAACTTCTCATGTTTATTCTCCACACTAGTGTACAGGCACATCAGAAAGGCACCTAAGTCTCTCTCAGCATTTCTCAGAAAGGGTCTGTTTGTGGGGTCTTTTTTGTCATAATGGTGCCTAGCAGGCACTTCCTTGTTTGCACACAAATGCTTGAGATAAGCCCACTTAAGCCTTGTTTTGCAGAATCTGTGCTCCCCTTCATACACATCGCCCCAGGCATTTTGCTGTCAACCCTGACCATCACTCTCTTACAGGGCTGGCAGTAACTCTCACTCTCCATGGTATGGTTAGTTGAGAGCCTTCCTTACCAGGTCAGGCATTCTGCTGGCAAAGATATTGTTGCCCTTCTTACAAGGGTAGGTCCCCGTCTCTCCTAAACAGATGCTGATCCTCAAGGAGGGCCCCATGATCACAGAAACCAAATCCTTGTTACCATCAAAAATTCTGCAAACAAGTGATATGCATTATGCTCACACCCCTTCCCCACAAGATTAAGAACATCAGGGCCCCCATACCCCTAGCTATTGCCTCCAGAGCTCTGTAGACAGTTTGGTACTGTCCAGGTTACCCCTGGCAGTATCATTGGTGCCTACACAGAAAAACAGTAGGAGGTAACAGACACATGTCTGGACAAGCTTTGGCAATCTCTCCACAGTTTCCCAGATCCCAAGCAAGCAGAAAACTCTATACATCAGGTCAGGCTGGCAGATGGTTGTTGCCTCCACCTCCCCAGTGCATGGAGTCACCAAATACTATCACATTTAGTCTTGGTGGTCTTGTATAGCTTGGGGTCAACTGGCCCAGATGCTTTGCTTGAAAGCACATCTGGCTCCTCCTCAGCTTTGAGGAATTAATTTTCTCACCTGCTAAAAATCAGTGTTTTCTGTAGCTGGGTATTCAGTGTGCAACCACATTCTTAACTTCAGAATTAATATACCTAACCTTCCAGATGACAATTAGTTAATCTCGTATACCAGATCTGCATTTTTCTTCTACAGAAATTACATTGCAGATTATGCACATGGAATATACTTAATTTTTGAACTTTATTGATTAACAAGGACACTTCCTGTATTATACTGACACTTTGAGTTACATTTATTATGATTTATGATTTTTATAAAAGAGCTTACATTACCAGACAGGCATTCACTATGAAGGTGCGAAAATAACTGAAGTAAACAAAATATTTTCTCTACGTCCAATATCACAAACTTTGTTTTGTATATTGAATATTCTAAAGAATTAATGCTTGATATATGAGTCAATTAGACAAAAAGAACCATTCAAATCACTTTATTATAAATATGTTTTACTCAAAGTGCCCTTGAGAGCAACTATAGACTTGAGTGTTCTTTCCTATGTACTCTCAAATCCCTGCCAATGAAATTAGTCTTTATTGATTTCCTAGCTCACTAACAAAAATGTCAAAATAGAAGAGATAAATGAAAGCAAAACTGACCTCAGTTTTGTACATTCTGTTCCTCTTTACATATATGACAATTTTATTCACAAGGTCAGTTTTGTGCCTTTTTTTTTTTAATTTTAGATGTCTAATTGTCCTGGGTTCAGCGGTAGCAGTCATTTTTCTCCTTCTTAGGAGCTGGTGCAGTGGTGTGTTTAACTTTCAGCCTGGGAACACCACTGATAACACCGATGGTTTTAGTTGCTGCTTTAGTAATGTTTAGTCTGATCAAGGACTTTCTGAATCTCATGCTCTGCCAGCGAGGAGGGGAAGCCGAGAGGAAGCAGAGAGAGGACACCTGACCCAAGCTAGCCAAAGGGTATTCCATACCACAGCACATCATGCCCAGTGTATAAACCGGGGGCAGTTATCCAGAAGGGTGAGATCACTGCTCGGTCAGGCTGGGTATCGTTCGGTGGGTGGTAAGCGGTTGTATTCTCTTCCCTTTTTATTTCCTATATCATTATTATTATTGGTGGTAGCAGCAGTGGTTTGTGTTATACCTTAGTTACTGGGCTGTTCTTATCTCAAACCATGGGAGATACATTCTTTCGATTCTCCTCCTCATCCTTCCCCAAGCAGGAGGGAGGAAGGGGGCGGGGAGTGAGAGAGCAAGCTTAAACTGTGACACTGATGCATTATTTAAAGCACACTGGGATGTCACTAGAGTTTAAAGTATTATCTGATGTTTGTCTTTTGTTAGTTTAATGCAAGGGCTGGGCACACAAAACCATATCATAGCTCACAAACCAGTGTAGAACAATCCTCCAAAGTTTAGCTTTCATTGTCACGTGTACATTCCACATCTCAGCAGGCAATAGCAAGTGTAAATATATATGGCAGCCACCTCCTCCAAAGCCAGACAGAAAAATGATTTCTAGCAGCAGAACAGCTATAGGAATACTGAACTTTTGCTGGTTTCTCTTGATGTGGAATGTCAAAGAAAACTTTAAGTGTAAGAATTCCTGGTGTTGATTAAATAATAAAGCTATATGTAATAGAACAATACTGAATTCATTTGAATTCATTGCCCTTGTGTGCAAAAAGCTCTATATTTTGTGATCTCACAATTTTGGAACTCAAATTCTTTCACCTGGTGCCAACTCCATTTTTTGGAATTTGCACAGCTGAAGGAAAAAACAAACAAACAAACAAAAACAAACAACAAAAAAATCCAGATCCAATAAGAACAACAAAAAATACTTTCAGTCTGAATTTAAAATTGAACATTTTGCCAAAGAAAGTCGTAAGTTTTCATCTTTCAATTCCTGAACATGTATGGCACGGAATGCTCTTGGGAAAGAAGAGAGCTGATGCAGCTTCACTGGTATCAAACCTGAAACTCAGACACTGTTTTAACACATCTGAAGAAATGTGCAAAGAGACAGTGTATGGACATCTACAAAACAGCTTCCAGGGGGAGCAAAACCCTACCGCATTTGTAAAGCAGTCAGTGTGTTTAAAATGGAAAGACAAAAAAACAAAACATCTTGCAAATACTAAAACAAATGACAGCGCCAAAACCTCCTAATGATATGCTAAAGAGAGACACCTAATGGATAAGGAAAAAATAGCCAAACTCCTAAGCTTGCTTGGAATTTTGATAAACTACTTCATATCAGAAATTGACATATTAGACATGACAGATTTCTCAGCCTCTTAGAACTTCTGATCTAAAAAAAGAAAGCCACAAAACAGCCATCAAAGCAATTAATAAAAAATGCACAATACTCAGATTTCATGTGGTAATTGTCTTGGGCACCACCCATCCTCCCCCTCATACATATGCATACCATTTTTACTTCTCAGAATACTGCAATTCTCATTCATGATCAGATAACAGACTGCTACATCTACTACATACACAGCAAGCAATATACCAGAGAAGTACTTAGTATGTAACCCATTTTTCCTAAAAGCTGAGGGCTTGAGAATTAACAGCAACATGTGATCCTAAAGTTCTTCCTGGTTCACAAGATCATATCCTGAGAATTTTGTAAAACATTAAAAATTATATAATCAAGAGGAAAAAAATATAAACTTATTACAGCAGAACTGCTCTTATGACAGGAACGGGAATAAATACATAAGCACATACACAAAAAATTTGAAGTTAAAGTATCCCAAAAATATAGAACACACAAAAAGCTTCCGCCCTTCCCTTTTGAAATAAAGGACTGAAGACAGTCTTATTTATGGAATAATATTATCATTCAGCTAAATGAATCAATCAGAGGATGAGACTGAAAGAACTTTAGGAAGAACTCTAGAGTTCTCTAGAAAACAAAAACATAACCAACTATACACAAACACATACACCCACCTACAAACATGTATACTCACCCCATATTCCTGCATATTCATACACTTGCAAAAATGAGGTGTTGCTACATTTTTTTCCAAGAAAATAGCAGTAAGTCTGGGTCCACTCCCAGAACTGCTACAACAACAACTTGCAAGTTGCTCTTTATAAACAGTTTCTCCTTCCTGCTCCAGTACTGACTTTCTACAACACTGTATCAAATACAGAACAAACTTTGCAAAGTTTTGGGTCTTTTCCCCCCCACTGCTCCTTTTGATTCAAAAAATACAGACTTCCACAGACTAAAGTGGTTATTTGTTTCTAAATATGGAAACATCTGAAACAGATAAAATCCCAACACAGATTAAAATATTTACAGTTATCACCTTCCAATATTCTTCTCCAAGCTCACAGCAAGCCATCAGGCTGGAAGAGCTAAGGAAAAACCCAAACAAAATCACACTCCAAGAGCAAGAAGATTAACTGTAGCAAATACACAACCTTAGGATTTCCTAAGTCATAATGTCAAAATTATTTCTAGCAAATCCTTGGAAAAGTTAAAATGCATAAGATGGAAAATAACAAAGCTTAGAGTAAGTAGAACAGACTCTGTTAGAGTCTAAATTACATTTTTGAAAAAGCAGTGAAAAACTGTAAATCCACTCAATGATTTCCAGAGAAGAAAACATTAATTAGTCAATCACTTTCACCAGTAGAAGAGATAAGAAATTATTTTGCTTTCTAACTAGAAATATTAGTCTTTCATTTGTAGAAACAGAATTGGAGTAAAAGCTTCAGCCAAACACAACTGACAACAAACAGAAGAAAAGATATCGCAAGAATAATCACAGAAAAATGCACAAGTATGTAAGAGTGCTATTTTTCTTTTTTCTCAGAAAATTAATTCCAACATATAGCACATAAAATGCTTCCCCAAAACAACTTGTGATTGCCTGTTCTACTGTAAAAGGAACATTCGTTTAACTGTTGCTTAGATGAAGAATTCTATAAAAAAAAAAAATAAAACAGAGCAGCTCTTTCATGTAAAGTTGTATTACGTATTATAAAATCTATGCATGCATGTATCAGTAAATCAAATTTTAAATAAACAATTTCTTCTACCTGGTTTTTTTTTTACACTCTGGGCAGTACCTGAATATTTACCTGTGCAATTACTGCACTCTTTCCCTCTGAAACAGGAACTGCTATGTAAAACATACCAATAAAACAATGCTCACCACTTAAAGTCTGGCTCTGTATTTGGATCTACTGGATTCTACTTGAGAATGTCTGAAGTCTCATCCTCCTTGATGGATCAGGACTGGTATGTGCATTTCAATTTTAGGCAAATAGTAAGTTTCTCTACAAGGTTATCAGATTGCAGTACTTAAATTCAGCCAAAGCAGCAGATGTTTTCTGTTAGTTCAGTGGCTATTCATGAGCACACATAACAGGTACCAGAGGAGTTGTTATCAAAGATGATTCTAATAAAATGCTACTACCAACTGTCAAATTCTTGCTATTTATCACTTCATGTTTCTAGATATATTCCAATTTGTTTTCTTTTCCTAGATTAAGACAATTGATGACACAGCAGTAACATGAAATCACATAATTTAAACTGAAAATTCTAAAGATATCTAAAGCAATGAAAAAGAAATCTGATGCTTTTAAAAACCACACAAGATGTCTACTTGACAGTGACTTCAGGCTTTGGGGGGGAGGGGGAAGGTGTGGTGTTTTTGTTTGGGTTTGGTTAGGTTTGGGTTTTTTTGCCATTGATTATGAAGTACTGAAGGAAAGGAATGGATTATTTGGACCTACAAAAGTGAATAATCCAATATAAACCAATCATTTCAGAGAAGGATAAAACAGTGGAGACTATAAACAGTAAAATAATAGAGATATAAAGAATAGAGGAGAGTAAAGAAATAGGAATGCAGGTTGTGCGGTGCAGTTTTCTAGGGTAAGAACAGAGAGAAGCAGCTGTAATAGCTTTCCATCAGAAGCTGTTACCCCTAGAAGCCTGGCTCCTGACCTGATTCTTCAGGATACGGATCAGATTTCTACAACTAAGAAATAATGGCTACATTTAAATAAGTATAAATGAAAGAAACATCGTATCTTTACTTAGACACCAAACTTAGCAGCATTTTTGTAGGCTTCAAGAGAACAAAAAGCTCCTTGGACCAAAGAATATTGTTCTTTTTTACATGGTTTCCTGAAAAATGAATACTGTTGCCTTGCTCAGGTCCTCTTGATCACTTCCAGTAACCAATTCCATCTAAGTCCAGTACATGGGAAAAGTTCTCAAAGCTTTAACTTTCCTATAAACTTTGTGAAAGCAGGCAGCTGGATAGAATGTCTGCTAGCTGAAAGAAAATTAAATGAACGCAACTTACACTTAGCAGTGCAGAATCTACTTTTCAGTCAAGCCCTGTCCTTCGAATTCTGTTGTGTAATAAAGGGTGCATTTATACTGCAGCCTAAGTATTACTCAAAATATCAATTCACAAATACAAACCCAAAAGAAATAAGGAAGCATTTAATCTTACAGAACTATTTCTTAAACCAAAATCCTTTAATTCAAAGTACACAGACCAGTATGCTTCTCTCTCCCCTCTCTCTGTCTCTCCAGCAGGCAGACAGCCACTCTCTCCGTTTCTCCCTTGCCCTATGAATCTGCCACTCTTGTCTGCACAGTGGGTCAGTACCAAAGAGTCCCAATACCTGACAGCTCCCATTCGCCAGTCATTCTCCTCAGACTATTGAACAACCTCATAGTTAAAAGTGGCTACAGGAAAACAGATATGTGATCATGCTTCAGAATTAATGAAAAACGTAATCCTGCCCATCTGCACAGGGAGTACCACTCCCAAAACATATCAGGCACTTCCAAGAATGATGGCAGCATTGCAGTGTCACACTTTTTTACCTCTAGATTTTAACAGATATTAAGCAGAAACAATGATGCAGTAGTCACATTGGGTAACTACATGCAGAAATCTAAATTTAAGTGTCCATGGAAGTTAAGATCATAGTAACATATATATGGCGAGTTTTAGGCACACACAGATTTTCACAGCTATGAGAGCACTGTGTTATTTCCTAGGATTTAGACACAAAACTTCCATAAGTCTAGTTTTTATCATCATGACAGTCAGTCTAGTTCTCACTGCTCTTGACCATCAGGAATCATGCACATAAACAATGTCCCAAATATGGTATGAAGTATTTTGTGTCTCTTCTACTCTTATTAGCACTCTACCAAGAGAGAGAAAAATGAACAGTGTGAAAGAAAATGTGCATTTTACTATTACGTTATTACTGTTTTCTTTGTATCAGGAAGCCCATCATCTATTCTTTGAATAAGATTTTAGGTAAAATTTTTTAGTTGCTTTAAGAACATTTGAATGGGATCAGATCAGAACTCCAATTGGTTCAATATCCTGCCTGTAAAAGCATTTCTGATAGTAGTCTAAGGGAAAGAAGAGCATAACAAACATACCAGAATTCTTTCCCTGGAATATTCTCCCAGCAATCAGTATTTGTGGCTGTGCAAGACTTATTAATCTCCTGAACTTGAAGTTGTAGTCATAATATTTTTCCTATGAGCCTTCCTATGAGCTGCTGATGACTCACAGGGTATAGAAACACAGCAGTTCTACACTCCTGCTTAAGTAACCCCTCTGTTCTACCTAAAGGAAAGAACAGATTAGCAGGTGCACCAAAAACATGTTCATGAATAAAGCTAAGATGTTAACCACCACAGCCTTGAAAGATGACACAGAGAAACCCATACTCAGCTACTAGAAAAAGTCAGACATTTTTCAATTTATTTCCCACTAAGTTATTTGGGGGGATGTGATGGAGGAAGAGAGAAAATTCCTAAAAATTGGACTTAATCGCTATCTAAATTTTCTTGATCACTCTGGAAGACATTACACAGTCCTGTATACATGTTGAAAGCAGAAGGTGGAGAACAGTTATTAAAAAAAACGTGGATCATATTTAAATCTGCAAATTTAAATGCAAAAAAATCTCCTATCAGACTGTGGTATGATACCAAGCTTGCATAACAATTAACTTAATTATCAACCTTTACATTTGAACTGCAATAAAAGTTCATGAGCACTGTTAACACAAGTGAAATAGAAGGCTACTTTGCTTTCCCAACAAGTAATAGTTTGAGTTTCTAGAATCTGCTATTTTGGAACTCTATCTTTCTATTTCAAAACTAATACGGTGAGATATTCCAGTTCAAGTTTGCAGCAGAGTATTGGGAAGATATCCTACAAATTTGGTCAGATCAAGGTAGCTCCTGAAGTAGAAGCAGACAGCAGTATTGTGTCAGCACAAAGCTGTGTCAATACTGGTATGTTAAGAGGTACAACATATCAGGTTGGATAAAACAATATGTTAATTTAATGCTATTATTTTCTGAGACACCAGCCAGTGTCTTTGCACTTCAAATAACAACATAATCAGCCTGACTGACCCTCGTTTTAGGGTCAAGAAAAATCTTGTGGATTAATTATCATACTGTTTACTTATAATAGATAGGTAGCTTTTGTGTAGTTATGATTATCTGGCATATCTAGCTGATTTCAGTGTTAAATAATAGCTTGCTCTAAGAAGTATTAAAATACACTATTGATTTCAAAAAGACTATTATCACTGTGCTAATACACAACAATTCAATTAGTAAAGATGACTGGCAACTTTTATCTAAAATTTTTCCCTGCTTTCCTGTGAATACACCAGAACTACACACAATACTCCAGGTGAGGTCTCAAGAGAGCATTTAATGCTTCCATTAAATAAAATTAAATTACACTTAAATATTTAAATAGGCCAATACCTGTTCGAGCTAAAGTCAAAACCATTTTTATCATTTCAAACAACAATATTGTATCTGGTGTTCATTACGCTCAAGCCAAAACAAGATCTCTTCCTTCTCTTAGTGTAGAAAGAATTTACTCTCAAATACCTGATTATTCAAATCTCTGCTCCAGTGAGTAGCCGTCCAGCACACTAGGGTAAAACCACACATTTTGTCACAAATTTAAATAATTAGATCTTAGGTTTTGTTTGAGGTTTTTTTTAAGCATATTTTTCACACATCAGAACAAGGGACAACGCAAGAGCTTTTCCTGTCAACGTGCAAGGGTGAGCCCTATACACTCAGAGTTTCAAGGGCTATTTACAGTTCATCCCTTGGTGAAACACATATAATTCCTTCAACACACCTTTGAAAATGCATTTTTTCCAAAAGGAATAACGACGAGAGAGGACCATTGCATCAGTCCTTTCTCTAACATGAGCTGCCACGGTCTCCTAGAACATTCAGCTTGTATTTTCACTCAGTGTTGAACTGGGAGAGGCTATTTTGCTAATTTAGTGAACAAAGGATAGCCATATACTAAGAAATACATCAATCTGAGCAGGGGATAAATTAGAATATCTATGTAGTGTTGTTTTACTAAGTAAGGTTGCCTAAAAGTGGTTACTTCTAAGCACAATTATAGAACAATTTTACAGCTTTTATCAACCTACTTGAAATTATTAGATCTAATCTGCTGTATCATACCATTGCACAGTTTTAATTTTTCAGAAATAGCAGTTTCCATATTTTGGTAAGTACTGTTAACGTTATTAGAATATACAACATGCAATTAGACATGATTCATTACTTATACCCACTAATTTGATTTGATACACATGTTCCAATACAGTTTTCATAATAATCTATTTTCATTTCTGCAGTTTAAGCTTTATGTGAGACAGCTGTCAATTTATTTTTATTACTCTCTGCTTCCATTGTTCCAAGTTTAAACTTCACATGTCAAACTGACAACAAGGAAAGTTTAATGTACTTCTAAGTCATAGAAACACACCTGTCAAATTACAGTACAAAACTCCCATCAGGAAACTTAAGAAATCTTAAAAAAATATCACAATTCCTTGGAGCTTGTGTGTGCGTGTGTTTACTAAAAATACTATAGACAATATGAAATATAAGGCTTTTTATGAAGTGGAAAAATTACTTCATTGGCAGACAAACCTCCTCTCTTTTTTTCCCCAAGAAGAAATTTGTCTCTGGAGCTTTCAGATCTAGTCATCAGACACCGTCATCACTGTCCTATCTCATAAGACCTTACTCTGCAGATAGGACAACTCTTATTCAGATCATAG
>JBCJKH010061242.1:0-18006 GCA_039877255.1 Loriculus beryllinus
GAGGTGGGCTGATGCCAACCTCATGAAGTTTAACCATGACAAGTGCAAGGTCCTACACCTGGGTCAGAGCAATCCCATGGCAGGGGGGTTGTAACTAGATGATCTTAAGTTCCTTTCCAACCCTAACTATTCTATGATTCTAAGTAATGGCCCACCAGAAAAGGCCCTCCAGATGACAGTTCCAGTGTTTTTTCACATTGAGAGAAAGCTGTCTGAAGGTTGCATTTGTTTAACACCAGATTCCATGTACTTGTGGTGAGCAAGGCTGAAAACCCCTGAACTCACAGAAAGTTTTTGACATTCTTTCACAACAAGAAAAATTTTGCCCCTTGAATGTTATGACACAAGGCTTATTTTCCTCCTAGGATGGTTTTGTGGTGTTCTGAAATTTCTTCAGTGTCTCTATATTTTCTTTGAGGTGCTGATTTAATTCAGTATTTTATCAGTTGTGTTACCAAAGTTATATACGGAGGCAAAATTAAGTACTTTCTTACTATGCATATGGCAGTTTTTTTTTGCTCTAGCATTGCATGATCCTTTTTACTATGGTGTAGTCCTATGTTATCACAGCTAATTCTTTTGGTTTACTGCTTCGTAGGACAACATTCTCTGCACTGCTGATACAGCAAGTATAATCCAAATTTTGATTCCCCCTTGAATTAATTTATATTTGATCATGTGAATATGACTTTAGCTCCACAGTGACCATGAAATTGAGTGTAATTCTAAGCCAATAATCTCCTCTTATTTATTTTCCCACCAATTTTTGTGTCTATTGAAACATTTACCAGCTTTATTAAATGTTCACAGGGAATAAAACACAATACAGATTTTAAACGCTTATTTTAATTTCTACTTTCTGTATGTGTTTTTTTTTTTTAGTTTTTTTTTTTTTTTATTTAACTGAAACTCTTCCCACTCTTTAATTATTGTTCCCTACTTGATTCAAAAGTATTAAGGGCTGGGCTGAATTATGCATTTGATTCTACTGATAACGATGGCTTTGAAGCGTTCCCAAACCAAGCTTGAGAAAAAAAAAACTTTAACTGATAATATTTCAGCATGCATATTTAAAGTGTGGGAGAGATTAGTTTCACATCAGGGAAATTCTAAATTCTGTCATCTGCCTGGCAGAGAGAAAATTCACCCTGCCAAGATAACTAGGCCTGGTGATACCACAAATCCACTTTAGACAATTTGAAGCTCCATTCTGCGTATTGGTTTGTTGAGTGGGACAGACCTTTTCAAGAAATTATTTCTATAATCAGTATTGAATGTTACAGCACTGAAAGCATGGAAAGGAAGCTCTTTTAGTTGACATACATAAATTATCTATGTAAATTATTTTCTAGCTGTTGCAAGTGAATAATGCCCACAATGGTGGAAAAAATATTTCTACTCTTAAACATTAGCTATCCGTTATTACATATCTCAATGGATTCTATAGTAACTACTTTTTTCCATTCAGTAGTAATGCACTGCTTTTCCTCTTTCATGTGAGTGAAGGACTTCCTAGTTGTCAAAAAATGCCTTATGAAAATACTAACTATCTAGAATGGACTAGCTATTAGTTAAAGAGCTAACATCATGTAGTCAGCTTATTTTCAATTGTGTAATCACAAATGCAGTGAAAATGGCTTGTTGAATCAAAGCCGAAGTTATAAGCTACAGCCTTACTGATAATAGCTTTACCTGTGTCATTTTTTTAATAAGCCACTCCATCTACTTCATGTTGCTTTTCTTTATTTTGCATTCGACTTTATGCTATAACCAAGACATAGTGAGACATTTCGGTGTCCAGGGAGTATGAGCCAGTATGAGACATGATGAGCCAGCCAGAGAGAATCCTTCTGGATTACCAATATGATTCTTTTTTAATGGCCAGGTTAATATTAATGTGATAATTTTTCCAACATCCATGACTCCTGACTAGGAGCAGAAGTGCATGTGATGGCAAAAAAGACAAGAGTGGCACAAGAGCCACTTGTATAAGAGTACACACAGTGTACACCATTGCTTCACAGTGCTGGTTTAAAACAACCATGAAACTATGGCTTTGGTTAGACAGAAATCAGGTTGTAGCTTATGTTTTCCTCTTTAACTTGATTTTTGATGTATGGTTCACATCTTCCTGTATATTATACTCATCCAGCTGTGCTATAATAATGGCACTTTTACCCTCTCATCAGGCAGTAATTTTGAATAAAAAGCCTCTTCTAGGGATGGCTTCTAAAGTACAACACATACCACCTCATGAATGCGGTAACTGATATGCTGACATTCCGCAGTGCTAAATAGGTGAGGATGTTGGCTTTCAGGAACAATCTCTTGCCAGATAATACTTCATTATCTGACAGACCATCTGGTTTCCAGTCCATCAATGCTATATTAATACAGTCACCTCTCTATGCTTGATTATTGCCCAACATTTCTTTTACTTTGCAAATAACAGAACTAAAAAAAAAAAAAAAGGGCTTCCAGAGACTGAGCAAGACAAATCACCACTTGCTCATGTACTTGTCATTGTCATTTTTGGATAATGGCCAAACGGTGGATATTTCTCCATGTGACTTGTGAATTCAGAGTACAGCATACCCCATTGTTATCAGGAGAAAAATCACCAACTTTTAATTGCACAATATATATATAAACACAGCTGGCCTAGTGACTCATTTAGTAATGCAATATGTTACTCCCTATAACTCTGTTTCAGGTGTGACCTCAGGACTCTTTCTATTCCAGTTGTTGAAGTCTGTTAGATTTAGAGTGATTTACTCCTAGACTACCGGAAATATTTAAAGTAATCTTTTCTGGGATTCAGAAGGAATGTTTGCTGTATCTATTGGATATCCTTTTGGTGTCTGTTCAGAATGACTAATCAGAACGAGCAGTTCATAATTCCATTGATCTCTCTACAGTAAAATATACATTCCTCCAGTGGGAGGAATGTCACTGTGAGAGTGCAATGACATTACAGTTCAAGACCATGAAGAAAAATAATAGCCACACTTTGAAAAGAAAGATATCTATATATTAAAATATTAATAAAATAGTGGTTTTGTGTAGTTAATAATCAAAATTTTAATAAATACTGTATTGGCTTCTAGATGAAATTCTTCTGCTATGAGCCAGGAAGCTGGTGAATACTCAGCCCTGATTTGTTACCAGCTCTGACTATTTGCCTTTTTGTGTATAACTCCCTTTTCTACAGCAGTGTCTCTGTGTTTATCTTTTTTCCCAATAGTCTTGACATAAAATTTCAGTTCTCTCTCATTAACTGACGTAGTCATTCCTGGCAATACATGGTCTAAGTTAAATATCTGCTTCAAAATCTAGATGCCTAAGGAAACCCTCCAGCTAAATAAATTAAAACTCAAAACAAAACATTTTTGAAAAAAGGTTGTGGTTAGCTTCCAGTGAAAAATGCATAAATAATCAATTAAAGAAATGCTCAACATTTCCTATGCTCCTTTTTCCTATTAATTGAATACTTTTCCAGTGACTACTCATGACACCAATGATCACGCTCTTATCAGGCATGTCTGAAGTATTTTTTCCAATAATGAAACACAAATACAAATATAAACAAGTTACAGTAAAAGAAAGAGCAAGCTGTTCTGAAAAGTAGTTACAATTAGATTGAATACATCATAAATATCTGTTTTAAATTGAATTGTTCTCCGTAAGTCAGGTCAAACATGAAAAAAACCAGGAAACAGAAATTAACTAGAATAACTTTCTTCTATTCCAATTTACTACTCAGTGTCTACAAGACTTGAAAACAGATGCCTCTGTGCTTGTCTTCAGTAAAGTCTGAGGTACTAACTGCATCTCTATTTCAGAACAATAAAATATGACGTTGAAAGTTTTGTAGACTCATATATCTCAGCAAAGGTGCAGCAGCAGATGCAGACCTGATGAAGTCAGGTCAAGTGGTGCAGCAGTGGAACGCACCCATTATGCTGTACAGGAGCCAGCATGACCCCAAGGGATGCTAATGGGAAGACTAAAACCCCATACGTATCCTAAAACCATGCCAGGCTGCATTCATATGCTACCAAAATAAGCAGAGCTGCTGCTGCCCTGCCTCAGCTACATTTATAAAAACTTTTCAAGAAGTACCACTCTTGACTTCTGCAGTCAAAAGCTATCCCTACAGTGCAGATCTGTTTTATCACATTTTCTTTCCCAGCAAACCCAGGAATCCCTCTTCAGGGGCTGTAAACACTTTCCCCAGTGCTGTAGTCCCCACTGCCAGCTCCTGTAGTCCCACAGTGTCAGTTTCCAGGACTCTACCCTCTCATGTCCTGCTACTCTAGGACTCCCCCTTCAGCACTTTCAGACTTGATGCACTGTGCTGTGCTACAAACTCCATGTGCATCATTATTCAGTTTCAGGGAACCTGAGTCCAAAGCTGAAACTCTTTATAGGAGAATTTATCATAACACGCCACAGCCTCCCAAAGCAGAAGGCCTGTGTCAAGACATCCTTCCTGCTTTCTGATTATAACATCTGCTCTGTACACCTTTGGGTGACATGCTTAGTCACATGCTTGAGCTTCTGTAGTGAGAAGCAGTTGGTGATGTGAGAGAGAGAAGTGAGGGTTGGATGTCTAGTTCAGGATGCTGTAACACCAGGCTAGATTCGTTACTATACTGGATGAGAAACAGGTTGATGAAACTCTATAAGCTCAAGCTAACAGACAGCTATTTTCCACAAGCAGAGGAGAACTGGGTTTCATAAGCAGAAATGGTACTGCAAAGAATAAGCTTTTCAGCATGGGGTATTGCAAGATTCAGGTTCACTCTGAAGAGCAACTACAGAATCTTTATTATCTCACCTCTTATTGCTGTGTAAGTGGGCTAGTGGGGAGCACTTCCCTTCATTTTTGTTTCACAGTTCACAGTCACCCCTCAAAAAACAGTCAAGAAGAGAAATACCTTTTATCTTGCAAGGGAAATGGTAGGAAAAATTGGTTATCTCTCTCAACCAGAAAGTCAGGTTCAATTACGGTCTTCCACATCTGCAAGGGATTGGTTTTTTTTTCTTTTTAAATAAACTCATTGTCATAAGGGGTTTAGGGGAAAGAATTAGAAGCCACGACTCCGTCCAGCTGCACTATCACTGAGTCACAGACCCTGCTCTCTGGACTGATACATTTTGAAGTATACAGTTGCAGCGGAAATGTAAAATGAGTATTCCCATCTCTACTCTCTCTCGCCTATGACTACCGAAAAAGGCTGTAAAATGGTGATTAGACTACAGTTCAGCAAGTGGGAGCTAAGGTTCTGGATTCTTGTGGGTACAGAAGGAGCAGGAATCTCCAGTTACTGGGCAAGCCCTATAAGTCATTGCATAAAGGAAAATGTCTTTCAGAATCTATTATTTCTCTAAAACAAGGTAGCAGAAGACACAACTGTATTTTACGAGGAGTCCAATCATATAGGTCTGTTTCAGGCATTGTCTGGAAATGTCTAGAAGTGGATTGAGCCTACCTGTCTCCACCTGGCAACCATGTGAGCTTTTTTATAATTAGAATTTTAAACCAAGGTGATAGTATCTTTTTCTGGACATGGCTTTTTTATTTGTCTCATCAGTATCAATCCAAAATTTCTGGTATGGTTCAAAAAGAGTAGCTCATCTTGGGTTAATTCTAATTTTCTAAATTAAAAGAAGAATAATCACAGTTTGGAAAAATGATAGCTTAAAGTTTGGTCATGGAATAATGCATCAGTTTTCATGACACTATAACTATTGGTACAGATTCTCTGCTTTACGTATAATGTATCTGTGCAGACCTGCTTTTGTAAGTAGCTTTATTCATAAGCAATTCATACCAAGCTTTACAGTAGCTGTTCTTGTAGTTTCTGAATCCTGAAGCCTTGTAAGCACTCTAAGTTGCAGTACTTTGCCCTTTGTCCTAGGGTCTATTCTGGTAGGACTTTGTAGAGATATGTAGGCATGCAAAGTGCTGCTCTGTCCACGTCTTTCTCCTTGCATTGGTTTGGCCAGCTTTATTGTGTAAATGTCCCTCTGGATGATCTTTCATAAGCTGCTAAGCAACCTTTGTGGCTGGGTCTAAGAACAAAACAGATTTTGTCCCATGTGTTTAAGAATTATTTCCAAGTTCTGCTAAACACAAATAGGTGCTTAATATAGTTTATTTTCTGATTAAATGATTGTCAGGCACACATACAAAGTCAGTAGCAAACCCTGAGGGCTAACAGAATTCTTAATTCAGCTGTCTTTCAGTGATGGGCAAGCAGTATCATTTAGGTGTTTCTATTATGGTTACACATATACTTATGCAACTACTTTATAATTAACCTCTTACTGTGAGAGAATTTTTATTTACAGGTGTTTATAAAGTGGTCTCAGATGAATAACAGAAGCAGAAGCTTTGGTCATGCATCAGTTAAGGTAGGAAATGTAGACATCCAATGCTATCTGGAATGCTGTCAGACATTCCCAAATTTTACCACTGCTATCTACAAGATTTTCTATGACAATGAAAACTTGCATCTAAGTTTAAGAACAAGACTCTTCACAAATTAAAAGAATTGAAAGAAAAAAATATTAAGAAAAATAGTGAAATAGATGATGGCTAGCCCATATATTTTTCATGTACTGACTACACAATTTTATCTGAATTCAGATTTTATGCAATTCCCACGTAAACTTGTAGAAACGCCTTTTATACACCTGTCTGCACAACACATGCATATTACTTACATGACAGAATTACAGGTGTCTAAATTCTGCTTTCCATGTGGGTTATCTTAAAACCTAGGGCAATCGTTAAATTAAGAAGTGTGTAATTTAATATGTTGTCTTAAATGCAGGTTTAGGTAGTATGCCAGAAAAGACATAGAAAGGTAGCACAGAAGAACTTGGTAAATAATCTGTAATTTTGCAGGTCACTAATGAATGTGGAAAGAGTGTACTGTTTATATAGAGCCTATGACACTGTAGACTATAATGATCACTTAGCAGGACAGAAGCAAATTTGCATACTATGCTCCGGAAGGCAATATAAGGTCCATTTGGAATTAAAAGACCTGGCACAGAAGGATGCAAGGAAGATCTAAGCAGCAGCAGTTTATACTGGTAAAAGTTCCTGGATTTCTTTTTTTGAAAAATATTTGTATAATCTAAGCAGTAAGAGTCAGGATCTGCACACTTTGAGTAGTTTCCATTCAAATTTCCTCTTTTTCTCTGCTGAAAACTAAATATTATTGATTACAGAAACCCAAAAGAATACATTTTAGTTTTTAGTCTATTTTATGTTGTAACCTTTCACATCTACTTGTGGAGATTTTTTTTATTCATATTTTCCTGTCTTTGTGTCAAGTTTTGTTATGGAACTCTCCTTTTCTTTTTGCTTCTCTAACTACCACAGATCCTTTCTATGTGAAGTACCTGTTAATAATGCATTTCATATATGAGGTTTCTCAGCATTATCTCACCAAACTATACAAATTTCAGTGTATTTCTTCTGTTTCTTCTGACTGAGTCTTCTCTTTTGACATGTATAGTCACTTTTTATATCTGATTTAGGTCATCTCACCGGTAACACAAAGGAGAGTGTTAACATTTAAAAGGAAGGAAAGCTAAATCTTTACATAATACTCACTTGCTTGAGTATGAAAATGAGGGTTGTATAGCAATCACAGTTTGAACTTGAGGGGATTAAGTATCATTTAAAAATAAGCATATACATTTAAGCAGCACATATTATGAAATATATTATAGTAGGATGATAGTCTATCATCTCCCAGAAGCAGGATATCTATTATGTCTTTTGAAACTGGAGTTGCTATAGCTAGTAGCTAAACACAGTAGCTAGGTAAGTAAACAGTTCTACAGAATTTTTATAAATGTGGTTAGAATTAACATTTTAGTACCCCCTCCTTGGCTTTAAACTGTTGTGCACACAAGGCTAGTAGCAAACAAAGCTAACACTTGTACGGCTTATAACTTAAAACAGTGTCTGATTTTTGTATGTACTAGGTTTACTTGCATCCTGGAATATAAAAAGGACATTAACCGTCTTTATGTCACCAGAAATTATTTTAATGAATTCTAAATTCTTTGGACACTATCTGAAATTCAAAAAAAATTTGCAAACAGCATGAAACAGAATTCAGGCTTTGGCTATGGACAGAGTCTTATGTCCTCTGTAATTTTTCAATTCTGTCTTCATTCCAGAGTAACTTCAAGAATAATACCAACAAGGAAATAGAGCATAAAATCAGAGCACAGACCTCAAAATCTGGTATAGGAATTACTGGGATCATGAAGAAAAAACCCACAAACTGTCAGAAATACTATATGAATGTTTGTACAATCCAATCACATTTCTGATTATTTCATCAGTAACCTATCAGGTTCTGTGATTAACTCTCTGTATGCCTCCATCTTTAATCAAAACATTTGCACAGAACATAAAGACATAAAGCTAAAGTTATGCTAAAATTGCTATTTAGGTGTAAAATTCCACATAGTGAGAAATGAGGAACTGCATTTTAATGAAAAACCTGGGTTCTGCTCCTTAAAAGAGAAAGAAAATTAAAGGCCTGGTAAAAAAGCTACTTTCAATTGACTTCAGAAGGATGTGAATCAGGCCCTTAAAGTAGCAACTCACTTAGTACTGACTGCTAAATTTATAGCACTTCTTTATTTTCTAAGCATAACAGCATCCATTCATCACACTGCAGTAACAAAGCCGTAACTTGATATATGACAAATATTACAAGCTTAATGGCTGATGTCCATTACTGACGAGACCTGCTTACCATTTTGAAAAGATTGGCACTGAAGGATTACTGAGCAAACATAGCACCTGAAAAAACTTGCATGCCGGAGTCTGTCATCAGGTGTGTGATCGAGGGCATTATCCGAGAACGCTAGCTCTTATCTTCAGTTGGAAACTGCTGCAATTGCCAACAATTCTCAACAAAGAGCTTCCGTCATGGAAGGCTGATACAACGAGCCAGTCTGGTGCTGGTTTACCTTCCCAGAGCTTCATTCCTTTTTATGGATCACCTGAGACCAAGCAGCACACCAGTCTTTAATAGCTTAAATAGCAGGACAACCTAGAAAACTGATGACAATCAAGGGAAAACCAATCCTTTTTGGTAGAAAGACAAAATTCCAAGCATTCCCTCACGGTAACTTAGAAAGACCTACTTCTAAAACCGCATTGTCCCAAACAGGATGCAGAGGGAAACTTTCTTGCCACTGATTCCTAGCATTTTGCAATGACAGATAATTCTCCCTATAATAAACTGCTCACTAGTTAATTTTTCACATTTTACACCTCTATACTTCTTCTCAGGAATGCATTAAATTGCCTTTTCCACCTCTTTTTTAATGTAATGCTGGATAAAATTACTATTATAGAATGAAATTATAGTATGAAAACATACTGTTATTTTTCTTGTTACAGCTTTGATAACTTATTAATTATTTGCAAATATTAACTGAGTTATTGAAATACTGATAGACACATTTGATTTTTCTCAAAATTGTGATGTTTCCTTTGCACAGGATTTTTTAAAATGTAGCTGAAAGTTTTATTTTCACATACAGAAATTTAGATTTTCCTACAGAAAAACCTAAATTAGTTTTGATATTTTAATTAAATTACCCATTTATTACAAAGATATGAAAAAAATGAGATTAAATATTTTAATGTGTTGTTACCCAATAGACATAAGAAAATCTGAAGATTATGTGATTATACTATTTTGTGTTATTAAAAGTAGAGGCGCATTATGTGAGAATATATCTTAAAAAAAAGGCCAAAATGATAATTAGTTAGTACTTTACTTTTATCCACAAAACGGATTTTTCTAAATCACAGTGGTAATCAAAAGAATAAATATTACCTATATAGTAAATAGTAATTCATACTGGAGATAATATTTTCAAATAAAAGTGGTGTAAAAAATGAGCTCTTAAAATATTTAAGACATTTTTTGGTATTATAAAGGATTTTATAAAGAAAACTATTTGAATTTACATTTTTACTTTAAGACATAAGTGGAATATTTAGTTCATTGTAAAATAGGGATTTGCAAATAAAAAAATGCACATTGATCAAAACTTTTTTTTTTGTTAAATTAGGACATAAATTATTTTTCTTGGATTTAAATAATGAAAAAAAAGGGTTTGATTAAGAAATGTTGCAACCGTGAGTAATCTGAGCCCCTGACTAGATTAGGAGGCATCAGGAGTGTTGAGGTATTTGTCCCTGCTATGGAGTTCAGCTCCTACAAAGAACAGCAAATAGATGCATTGGGTTTGACTACCAAATTCCTATGATGCAGAGGTGTTTACTTATTATGTAAAATTCCATTTATCAGATTAAAATAAATCCTAAAATATCATTCTATATTTGAGATACCCAGTTCCTGATAGCTACAAAACAGTGTATATGCAAGTTCAGGCAATACCAAAATATGCAAAAATACACAAACATTGAAGGCAAACTGAAAAAAAAGCATGGCAGTTGATCTTGTATTTATAACTGGGGCCAGTGCTTCAGCTAGAGTTACTACTCTGCATGTTACATGAAAGCCTCAGAAATTTACTACAAAGTGCCTGTTGGCTTACTGTGAAAAAAGCTTTCTACACTGGATAGACAATGCAACAGTAGTTTATTTATGCTTATGTGTGTGCATTCCTGTAAGGAGATGCAGTGTGTCATACAAACACTACATGATGTAGACTTTTTTCTAATTAAATAAAATTATTTTTATTGCATTAAAGTTAGTATTGTTATTCACAGGGTAAAGAACCAGAGCAGGCTGTAAGTAAAGTTGCATAAGCAAAGAACGTGAAAACTAAAAACCAACCTCATATGTATATAGAGTTTTCTCTGAAGAGGTAGATAGCATAACAGGCAAAATAAACTACTTATTATTCACAGTTTCATTCTGAGAGTCATATAGAATGCGATGCTCCCTGAAACATGAGTTAACGTTATACAGAAATATACTCTCATAGATATTGCCATGCTCAATGCTAATTCCTCATTTTATCTTGTTTTATTTCAGATGCATTCCACATAAAATCTATGTAACTGTTTAATGCTCATAGCTGTTTACATTGCCTTTATATTTCAAGTTGCAGTGCTTTACAGGAATAGTTTCTTCTTCATGGTCAAGCACAAATATTCTCAACATCTAGCTTACTAAATTTCTTTCAGAATGTGAAGCATGAGGTACAGGAAGACTTCAACTAGGGTAAAGAATATTTCAAAGAGAAGAGGATTTGGTAATGGTGTTAGAGATGAATGATCAGCATACCTAGCTGTAACTGCTGCAATGCAGCTCCACCACTCAACAAAAATAAGCCTGTCAGGGATCGTCTTTCTAACAAAGGTGTAATTTAGAAGTTTCTAATATGGTGCTATCCCTCTTCCAACTTTAAAAAAATCCCAAACAACAACAACAACAACAAACAAACACAAAACAACAAAAAAAGTAATTTATTAAAAAAAAAAAAAAAAAGTTGAGGACACCTGTATTTTCACAGTATGGCATAATACAAAGTTGTTAGTAAATATATTATAAATAGCATATAATTAACATACCCTGAAAACAAGAAAATGACAAGTATTGAAAAAACTATACCTATTCTAAAAGGTAGACAGTCTTACTACATCTTCATAATTTACAGTTCAAATCATGAGCAAATGTATATAATGTAAAGCTCAGTTATTTCTGAAGTGAAAATGTTTTATCACTAAAATTCAATATTTTGCACCTGCATTTTTTAGAGATTTAAAAATTTTAGAGCTATTTAAAAACTAGAGCAGAAATATGTAACTAAATGACTGCGGACAATAGTAATTAAAAGAGATAAAGCTGTGTTTTCAGATGTAAACAGTGAAGAAAATTAAATTAGATGAGGTAAGGACATGCAGATTATAAAGGCATAACAGTGTCATTATAAATAATTATGAAATATGATCTAAGTCATATGCTAAATGTATGCTGTCTGATTAGCTAGGATAAGACATGAAAAATATAATGAAGATTTTTTTCTTTTGACTGCATCAAACTACAACTTACAAACTTTTACTTTAAAAAGAAAGCTTTTGATCTAAACCACTGTTGCTCATTTTCACATGCATGCTTCCTTCAACTTAAATAAAAACACTTTACTTTGCATTTTACGCTGTCTGCCAGGTATTTCCTGTGAACATCCATCTAAAATCTCTTGGTTCTAGTAACTAATGTCTATAAAGAAAAATCTGGCAAAACCGTAGTTCTAAGCTTCACGAGCAGCCATTTTAAAGAGAAAGCTGGTTTCGTTGTGTTGACAATCACATTTTAAACTGATTCCTTCCAGATGAAAAGATGCTTTTTCAAACAATGTAATAAAAGTGTCAAGTCAGCTGTTCTAAGGACATAAAAGTGATTTATCTGTTCTCTGGTCACTGTTTTTTCCCTTGATATGGTGGAATTTTTCTTTTAAAGAATAGTTTAACAATTAATGGCTACTAGAAGAAGTAGTTATGGAGGAGTAAATATCATGTTGCCTTTTAAAGAAACACAACATGTAATTGCAATTAATTTTGCATCTCATGATGCATACACTATTGTGTTTATAAAATATTAACAGTGAGATTTACATAACAGATAAGTATCTAATTCTAGCAGCTGTCTATTGACAATGTCATCATCAGATTTCAGAGCTACGTCTTCTGTAAGAAAGAGGTTTCAGATAGATTTCAGATCCTTTTATCTGCTTGCAGCTGGGCATGACAGCCTTGCACCAGCTCGGATTTGAGAGATCCCCCACCCCTCCATCAGGGCTAGAACCAGTTTCTCAACCTTTTAAATTGAATTCCAGAGACTCTAATGTTATTATATATACACCATTTTGGAACATGCAAGTTGTGTAGGGACAGATCTGCCAAAAGTGGCATGATCCAAAAGTATGACTTAAGCTTAACTTAGGCACTTTAATGGTAATTCATGAAATCCTTGCTCAGAGGATATGCAGCTCTGGTTGTGACTAATCTCACAGTGGTCTTGGTTCCCGACCTGAAAGCTTCTCACTAGCTGAAAATTTTCAACCCTGGGTGAGCCAAGGAAGCAGTGGAGAAGGGTAACACATACAGCACGCCGTGTGTGAGCTGTTCCCAGCCTTACTCTAGATGGCTCCCAGGTCAGCAGCTTGGCTGCCTGCGTGCTCTGCACAGCAGGAATTGCACCTAAAGGCACAGGAGGTTTTGGGGCTCAAATGCAGCACCGCACTGCTGTCTAAAGCAGGGCGAATGGTGCCAGGCAGAAATGCCCCCATCAGGGCCCCAGGTGCAAAACTCTGTATGGAGCATTGGTGAATGTCACTGTCACTGCTCTAAAATACTGCAGCACCTCACGATGAGCCAATTACTAAAGCGGGAGAAATTGATGGCCATTTTCCTAGACTAACAAGTTCAGCATATATGCTCTTCACATTCAGAGAACATAAACACATTCACAGAAGCCAATGATACAGCATAGTATGATACTTTCTGTGCACTAGACTAAAAGGAAGTGTTTGAGAAGCATGATTATTACATTGATTTAAACAAGATGTTTGAAGCCAACAGGAGCCTAATGTGATAAATTGATAAATATTTTTGAATGCTAAAATCATAAGGACTAAAAATTTAAATTCTGCTTGTCTTTCCCTAACGAAGGTAGATACATAAAAATGAATTGTAAACAATATTTCTAGGTATCTTATTATTACTGTAAGTATAAGCATCTTATAATGCAATCATGCGATTCCAAACTGAGGCCTATAGGAGCTATTGCTATGAATGCTAATACTATAATGAGTTCTGTTTACATTACATTAGTAGAAAATAGAGACAGTAAAGAAATCATAACTTTAAGATTAAAACAATCTGATTATGTAAATATTTGAAATTTAAAAAAATATAACTTGGACCTTATAAAAATACAGAAGACTTACCCAATGTAAATGGGTGTGCCTTCAGTGGCCATAGCAAACAATGGTGACTAACACCAGCTAAGGTCCGGCCTGTTTACTTCTAAGGTGCTTATAAGATTTATGTGATTTTCTTGTGTTTACTTCCTATGGGAAATAAATAAGCAAGTGTATCATCTTTAAAACATGATTCTTGAAAGTGATTCTCTATGAGTGTCCTTGTTTACTGTGTTGCCATATGTACTAGGTCAACTTTTGCAAGTAAAATGTGTGTCCATCACTAATAAAAACGTGGTTACCTAAACACTATCCTTGGTTACACCAGTACAACTTCATTGTATTTCAGAGCTGTGCACATAAAACTGGAAATAGAAGTTTTTCACATTCCAGAGCCATTTCTTATGTTTTCAAGTGTTAACATATGAAGATGGGGGTAGGGAACCTCCAGTCAGCAACAGAGAATTCCTGCCTGAAACGGATGATGAAAACCAGATATTGTACATAGGACGACGCAGAGTAAGATACGGGGTAAAGTGAGAGTAGGTGCCACAAGAACAGTTACTGGGAAAGCAGATCTATTACTTTGCATAGATTATGAATCATAAAATCATAGAATGATTAGGGTTGGAAAGAACCTTTAGATCATCGAGTTCCAATCCTCTCATCTAGTTCCATCCCTATGAAGATGGAGCACTTGCTAACTTCCCAGAGGAAATTCTGAAATTCTTTTGTTGTGGGGCACCTGAAGCCTATGCTAAGGCATCTTTTCTTTTCTTACTGCAGATCTGTAAGTGCAGGTTGGACTCTACTAAGGAACAAGATTCTTGAAGGTAGCAAGCAAGCATGGATCCAAGTTCACTTCTTTTCCTCCTGGTATGAAGTGCTAATAACAAACCAAAGAGTGGGGCAGATAGCTGTGAGGGGAAATAATATCTTAATCTACTACTTCTGCTTGTTCAGAGCACTCAAAGCAAAGTCCAAAGTCTGGTCTTTTGATACCACAGGAATTTATGCCTCCAGAAAATGGAAATGGATCGCTGCTTCATAACTGCTCGCAGGGAAAAGGGATTTTTGGCATGACTGACCATGTCACACTTCCCTGGTCGGCAATTTCATTGACGGATTCAGGCATAAGGTAGCCAAGTATTTGTATCTTGTATAACACTTACTGGGCAGCCTTTTGATAGGTCTCCTCAGCCCAGCTGGAAGAGCATATATCCAGCTGGGACCATGGAACCCGCGATGATGATTTCTGGTGAGTGTGAGAGGCTGGTGCTTGCCTGCAGGGCTGGCAATCCTGCAAGTCTCCTTCCCTGACCTGTTGGCAACTAGAAGCACCAGCATATCACGTACAGCCAGGCCTCAAGAGCACTGCTGTAGCCTCTCAAGAAGTTGTTATCAAAACAAAGAGTTGATGGATGTAGGCAGGACAAAGGAGAGTGCTAGCAAATTCCTTAATTGATGAACATTGATCTCATGTAAACCAGGAATGCTCCAGCTTCTGCATGTTTTCTGACAACTCTGTGCTCACCCAGCTCCTGCTTAGTCTTGGCTGTTCTCCCACCTGCTCCACCCATAGCTGACAAGTTTTGTGTAGCTTTATAATCTAATCCCTCTAATGTATGAGTCAAGGCACTGCTTATTAAAAAAAAAAGGTGTGTGGTCATACAGACAATTATAGGTACAAGAAAGGGGTAAGGTGGTGCTGAGAACAAGACAGGAATAATTATTAAGCTACAGTGCTGTGCAAACACAGAGGTAATTGCAGTTTCCCAAATCAAGTTCAACATAATCAAATAACTCAGTAGAAGTAACGAAGTATCAAGTAATCAATGATAACTGTGTTTTGCACTTTTCCAGGACCATGTAGTTCTAAGGAAGGCTAACAGTGCTTTAAACTGTAACTTATTCAAGTGCTGAGTTACAAAACTGGAAACCAGAATATTACTGCCCTTTCTATTTCAGGCAAGTTGACTAACAAATGGAGAAAGTAACAGGTTTCTTAACTGAGTACGTACCAAAAAAAGCCAACTGTAACCCAGAACATTTACTGTTAAAATTATGAGCCCATGAAAATCCAAGTTTATAAGAACAAAGTTGTTTATAGACTCGAAATAACAGCATCCATCTCTTTAATGCTGTAACTCCAAATTAAGACAGTGCAGATGGGCATAATTTTCCATTCTTAATATGAGACACAACACCATGTGTCCTTAATATAAATGCAACATATACATTCAGCTAGACTATTTGTTTATTCTTACATTTCATATTCAAACCTAAGTCATTATCAAAGAAAAAGTGAGCGAATACAAATGCAGCAAAGATGATGATGATACAAAAATCAGTAATTTAACATAATCTAACTTCTTACTTTTAGAATCTAAAAAGAATGAAAAGTTTTCTCTATTAATGGTTGCAGTACAATCCTGTACCCAAACATTTTCCCCAGTAAACATCAGATTATTTTTATGTTGGCTATAAAGCTGTCACTCCTCAATAAACAGATATGCTCCTGGTGGGTTCACCTCTGTTGTCAAAGATCTGTCAGTTCATGCATCATCTCATAAATGAAACCAGAGAACCTCTGATGCATGGCTCCTAGAAAATCCAGCTGAGCAGAGCTTGCTCATCACCTGAAAGATTCACACCGCTGCAGCCCCTGTCCAATTGGCAGCAACTGGGTGCTCCTGAGTTCACAAAAGCCTTCAAGTTAATACTCGTGCCTCTCTTTAACACAAAGCTCTGTGACCTTTAATGCTCTGCTCAACTGAACCTTCCTTTAGTGATCTCAATTAAATTTTATGTTTTGTGGCTCCCATTTTCTTGTAAGACAAGGAAAGAGTTCAAGGAATGGATCTTTCTTTGAAGAATTTAATTCCCTGTGGAGAAAGTTTATTTCCATCTGAAGAGCCACTCAAAGTTTGGGGGAAGGGTGCTTTTTTTTTTCCCTGTGAGTTTTTTGTTTGTTTGTTTGTTTGGGCTTCTTTTTGTGTGTGTGTGTGTGGTTTTTTTGTTTGTTTTGTTAAGAAATTTCGAACAAATTTCAGATTCTTCTAACAAAAGATTCAACAACAGATTCAAAAGATCAACGGATTCAAAAGATTCAACAACAGATTCTTTTCTAACAAATTTCAGATTCTTTGAAAAGGACGGTGTTCTGGTAGTGGTTACACTGGAAATATTTCCTCTGTCCTTTTTATTATAGTGAACAGAAAATCAGAGGGACAGTTAAAGAAATCCTGGCCATTTTTTGTGAAGAAGCTTTCTATGAAATCGTCTGATTGCTACTGTTACACTGTCATAATGTTAAACTGGCTAATTTTCAGTAAAAGGCATTGCAGCAAATGGAACATTTGCATATGTATTTGCAAAAATAAGTCCTTCCCAGGCTGATTCTGCATACTTAACTTCAACATAACAAGGTCAAAAAGTTAAGTCATTAGGAAGTGTCTTGTCTGAGCTGGGCTCTGACATTTTAGCTCGCCGTAGTTGCTGCTATTGAAAATGCAAGTACAAATGAGCACAAGCACTATTCCCAAACATAAACATTTTCAGGAGCAGACCATCAGTAACATTTCTTTTCCCACTGTATTCTTTTATTTAATTAGTTTCATTTGTAGTCAACTTAACATAAAATCACATATGCCAGTAGGGAATTCTGAGTGCTAGAGAGGGGTGCTGAGAGTCTTTTACAGTCAGTGTACACTGAATTAGATGTTTCAGAACATCAGTCTGAAAATGCCACACACTGGTGGGGCTATTTTATATTGCCAACATGAAACAAATATGGGGTATGAATGAATTTCTTATACCTTTCTCACAGATTTATACACCTGAATCTGAACACCTTATAAATCGTTGTTTCCTTGTTATCTAAACATGAAGCCCTTTCCTTGTGCTTTCTTCTGCATATTTTTGTGGTCAGTCAAGGAAGGGGTTATCAGGATTCAAGGTTTCCATTAACTAAAATACTTCACAGTCACCTCTGTCACTGCCCTCACAAGTGTCATAATGACCATGCTTCAGAAACCAGACAACTTGCACAGATGG
>JBCJKH010061244.1:0-18014 GCA_039877255.1 Loriculus beryllinus
AGTATCTCTATAAATTACCTGTTGTCTTCCACTCTTAGTTAAGCCAGAGTTTCTGAATGTCTAATAGTGGAGATATGGGACATTTGTGTTGGCCACGTTATCACTCTCAGGAATGCATGGACAGGGGTGTTGGACTGGAAGAATGACTTTTGAGTAGTAAATGCTATATTTTCTGCAGGGCTGTCGATTTTTAGGTTAACCAAAACTATTTTTTTCCAAAAGGTCTCTAAGCTATTATTTTAGTGTATAATAAAGCTTGTCATGGCTGCTTCTGTCTGATTTTGAAAGGGGAAAAAATGAAGCAAAACACTAAATACAATTAACAGCAGTTTTTCAGGAACAGTTAGGACAAAAAAGAAAAAAGTAACATGTTTCTGTTTTTCATTAGCAGACAGCGAGTTTTTCATTTCAGTTGAGCTGTGTTGTTCCATCTCTTTATTTGGGTTTTTTTTTTTTTTGATTTTTTTTTGTCTGAATTTAGTGATTTCACTGAAGGGTGATTTATTTCCCAGAAATGCCCAATATAAAGCTTTAAAGACACAAAACAGTATCAGTTCTGCACACAAGTGACTGAATTCTATGATAATTCAATTAACTATGATAATTCCATTTTCTCTCACACTTAAGTTGCACATGCAGAATAATTGGGTAACCAAATGTTTGAGATAGGACAGAACCTCTGGAGATCATCTTGTCTACCCACCCTCATCAAGCAAGGCCACCTAGAGTTGGCAGGTGGCCTAGGACCACGTTCAGGCTGCTTTGAATATCTCCAAGGATGAAGGCTCCACACTCTCCTGGGCAGCCTCTGCCAATGCTTGGTCACCGTCACAGTGAAAAAGTGATTCCTGATATTCGGAAGGAACCTCCTGTGTTTCAGTTCCTCTTGTACAATCTGGCAGAAGTTGTTACATGTATTGATTAAATTTGTGCTTTTTTTCAAGTGAACACAACCGTTTGGCGCAGCTTCCCACACACAGAAGCCATGATTATGCTTGTATTTAGTTTTTATGATGTTTTTGTTTGGTTTTCATCTTGTAGGGTAAGTCTTACCCCTTTAAAGGTCCATTCCCTCCTATGTGGAATCCATTGGCCTACCTGGACTACAACAACCTGTGGAGGACCATGGATGAAATGGGAAAGGAGGTATGGTATGAAGAATTTCAGCTGACTGTCAGCTCAGCTTTACCTCCAGGAGGGGCAGATTGAAGATGGGACTGTGATGCAGATAGGCAAAGCTGCTCTAGCTTGAACAAACCTGGTGCTGGCAAGAGCAACATCACACCGTGTATATTGGTACCCACTGATGTTCAGTGCATTTGTGTAAGTGGCATCTTGGCAAGCTCTTCTTGAAGGTCATGCTGATGCAGTTTTACCTTCATATTTCTGAATATATGAACATTAGGGTATATGCATGTGATTTTTAGCATTTTGCCTGATGATTGCTTAAGTGGTATTTAAAGAGGCTTGTACACCTCAAATGTATGCCCTTCTCCACCTTTAAGTTCAACTTCCTCATTTTAGTTTGTTATCACAGTGTATGTTTTCCATTGGCTGAGTTGGGAAGAGATTACTCTTACTTGGTGTATGTGAGAGGTACGAGATATTCCCCAGCGCTGCACTTCGCCTTTCTAGGCAAAGGTCACAGCTCTTAAAAGTATTCTCTATTCTTGAATCTTAAAATAATAATAATAATAAAAAAAATATGTCTTAAGCAAACAAACAACAGAAAGCATAAAAGCATTCTGTGTTGTTTGCTGTGTTACCAGCAGGAATTTACAAGATGGATTACCACATAAAGATGAGATTTTTTGTGTTTGTTGTCTTTCTCCCACCACTCATTCATTTGCTGATGAACACTCTTTTATGTCTCCTTAGATTCCCAGTGAAGCCCCATGGAAGGCTCCACATGCAGAAGAATGGGACAAAATGACTATGCAAGATTTCATAAATAAAATTTGCTGGACAAGGTAAGAAACTATGAAATATAATAGCTTATATTTATATACCTTACAGCTCCAAATAAACATCACTGCTTTGCAAACAGATATAACTACCACTAGAATACAGCTATTCTAAAGAAATCAGGTGAGAAAATCTTATAGTAACGGAGCACACCACCTGTCAGCACACACAGTAGGTTCTATTATATTTCCATAACTTTTTAGACTAAAATGAAAGGAAAATGTATCTGGGGAAGGTTACTTCTGAAGAGATGGGTAGTACCTTCATCTGTTATGTGCACTTTCCCTCTCCTTACTGCGTGTGTTTAAGAGAAAAAATGCCCTGGCTAGAGTAGGTTTTGAATCAAACTTTTGATGGAGCAAAACACTTTTATTTTGTGCTGGACCACGTGATCTTATCAAAGTGCTATAAAAAAGTAGAACTTGTCTTGAAACAGCACTAAATCACTCTAACACCCATCATTCTGTTGTTTAACTGCTGCACTATATACTACCCAGGGAAACTGAAAATGCTTCCTGTTTTTATGTATACATCAAAGCAAGTTTGCTTTAGTTGCCACTCCACAATAGTTTGATTGGTTTTCTTTGCACCAAAGAAAAAAAATCCATTGATTCTGCCTTGCTGTGGGAATCCATTGATTCTTACAGCCATCTCTTCAGAATTGCTAAGCACCCAACACAAGGCTGCCCGAAGCCTTCATGAGCTTGGTGCAGAAGGCTGCTGGCACCCACTCAAGCTGACACTGTCATTGACAGGGGCATTTTTTCATGGCTTCAGCCAGTCTCTAGAGAGCAACAAGATTATTGTTAATGGACCGAAGGCTCTTATCCAAAAACTTTTAAACTTCTGGTTGTTTTGCTTTGCGTGACAATTGCATGAAAGGATATAGAAAGCTTTTCTTGTTTGTATCACAGTTTATGTTCAGTAAAACCAAGTAGAAATGTCTGCTGGCAATTCTGCTGGCCATCTGACCCTCTGATTTGGTAAGGAACTATAAAAGTTAGCAAACTGCTGTGCATCGGTAGTCATTCAATATCCAATAGCTCATGTGACTACAATTATATGTTTTTCAAACTCTGATGGAATAAGACTTGACATTTTACCTGAATATTGGCATAACTGTCAGCCTCCCTCAATTCCAAGATGCTTTTCAGATTTTATGTGTGCATCTCAGCTTGATTTGCCCTCTGTGTTCAAGATTTAGGTAACATGCCATGGAAACTTCCCACCCTGGAAGGTAATGATCCAGAAGATTAATATTCTGCTTCATACTGTCTGTCATCTAACAGACCATACAGATTTGCTCTTAGCTACAGCTGCATGCTGGAAATACCCGAGTGCTCTTGGTTGAAATCATGCTGCCATTTCTAGGTAGAATAGTAGGGGAAACTGGGGAACTGCAATGCTGAAAAGCAGAGGGAGAAGGTGGCAGAAACTAGAGAATTTAACTACTATCTAACAGCTTCTTCTTATGAAATTTTAATAAATACATATACTAATTCTTCAATTAGACAAAATGTCTTTCAAAGTTGATCATATTTTACAGTATGTTTATACAGGCAAAAATTGATAAATATTTTCTGTATTATTTTTGGATGTCAAGAATGAAACCAGAATGCACCTGTATTTTTGAAAATGGATCAGTCTTTTGCTTCAGTGGGACTTTGCATTTTTAGAAAGAACAGAATATGCCTTTCTTCTATGTAGATCTACAGCTGTTTGAAATAGTGTGTTTGAGCGATGCTTTTCACTTTTTCCCTTTTCTTGTCGAAGTTCAAAGACTGAAAAGAGAGAGGAGCAACTGAAATTGGATCCTACACTGGCTTGGGAAATTACTGATTGCCTGATGCATTGCATGTAAAATAACTATAGAATCTCAGTACCTGTCAGTCACAATGCAGTTAAGCCAAGCATTTCCTGATCCTCTCCATGTCCCTTTAAACTCCTCCTGAGAGTGAGGCAGAGGAAGTATTTGCTTCTAACAGGATGAATGTTTCCCTAAGCCTTAATTAACTCCTGTCTTGGTGCACCCCAAAATCTTGTACAGGTTTATACTGTAATTTTCAGAAAGCTGTTATGAAAGCACCAGCTAGAGGACTTTTTCTGAGACACAGGCCAGTTTTCCCCTTCTGTGTTCATTACACTGGCTACCAGACCACTGTTTAAAATAATAAGTTGAGGAACCAAAAGTATCCATTTCCTTTTTGTTGCCAAGACTTTTGTATGAATGTGTATATACTGTTTCTTCACTATGGGCTTTCTATTTACATTTCTTTCCTTGTTGTATTCCAGCTGCATCACCCTCCCTGAGCACAGCAGAGGAGCAGGCAGTAGGGGGATGCTGACTAATCCAGAGTGTTTAGATAATTAGCTAAGACAATATCCCTAACTTTTTTATGACAAGTGTTGAATAACCTCCATGCTGTGTGTTTGGGGGACAGAAATGGAGCAGGTGCAGATCCTGTATGTAACCCAGGAAGAGTGGGAAGACATGGTAGTTTTAGAGTCCAGTGAAGGCAGGAGGGCTTGCTTCCCTTAGTCCTGAATCTAGAATGAGAATCTAACTTTGCATCAGTAGCATAAACTCACGTAAGATTTCATGGGTTTTGTGTCTCCTGGAGCCCAAATTTGGCTGGATTACAGCAGTGCTTGGTTAATTTTCTTTTTCTTGCAGGGTTACTTGAAAAATGTTTCATAAAAGGAATTGATATTTTCCTACTTCAACTGATATTAAGGAGTCCTTTGCTCACAGTGGAAGAAGAGGTTGCCAAAGACAGTCTGTCCTGTACTCGAGAGCAGTCTTGTCACCCTTCTTGATTTTTTAAGTTGACATACTTTATTATCTTTGCTGCAGTGCTGCCAAGAGTTTTGCAACTCTGTTTGTGAACGTGGATGTTACTTCTGAGCCCCATGAGGTCTCTGCCCTCTGGTTTTTGTGGTACGTGAAGCAGTGTGGGGGGACAGCAAGGATATTCTCAACGACCAATGGAGGACAGGTACTATTACCCATCACCTTCTGCGACTCATGACAGGCCCTGTTTTAACGTCATTCTTCTGCTTGGATATTTTAACTCAGAGGGCCAACTGGGAAATCCATGATTGTGAGCCAGTAGCACACTGATAACTAGTTCTATTAATTACCATGTTAATCTGGAGCTTGCAAAACTAGTGTTGAAGGCTGTTCCTGTGCTAATGTCATTGGTCCAAGATCAGCAGGTTTGTATCTGTTCCTGACACTGGCTTCCTTTTGGGCTCTGGTTACAACACACACTTTGATTATCCATTTTGAAAAGTGAAAGTTTTAGTTATTCTTATTTCTGTCACGAGGCTGAAGCAAGCCTTACCACTTCAGAAGCACTTAATGGAGATGGCACTGCTAGCTGCATGAATGTGGAGAGCACTCCAAATTAATATTGAAAATGTAGCTCGGATCTGGGTTCCTAAAGATGCAAGCTTCCAAGGATTCAAACTGTTAAGATAAAATTAGTCTGTGGAGAAATGAACACCCCTTCTTAAATATGATATTGATCTGAAATTTTTGAAATCCAGTGCTGCTTCTGCATTCCAGGAAAGTAAAGATGCTATTAATGGTCTTCTTTGAAATGCAAATTTTGCTAATTGTATGACAAATTATATTTTTTGAAATGCAAAGTATTTAATCATTAACAAAAAAATACAAATACATTAAAACATTATAAAAAATGCATCAACTAAAATATTATTTGTATTAAGTTAGGGGTGATTTGAGTTTAAATTGGGTTAGATTCTATACTGCAGGAGACATTTTGACTTGAGCTATATCACTTCTTGTACCTTGTTATTTATTATGACAATTGGGATTCCTGCTTCTGATACATAGACCTCTACAGGGATAAGGCTGAACTCAGAGAAAGGTTTAAAAGCTTAAGCACTTTTTAGTAGTGTTACTGATTCACACAGGTCTGTGAAATCCATTTGGAGACCACATGAGAAGGGGTTTTCTCATGAGGTTACTACTAGTTTTGGCTGGTGGTCAAATATGGGAAAGATTTGAGTAGCTCACTGAGATATCCACTGATGTTGATAAGTTTTCCAGATGAAATTCTGCCAGATTTCCCAGAAATATTTTGATAACAACAGAATGGGGTTTGTCTTGAACACCAAGCAAAATGTATGTATTGATACACTTCACAAGCACTGCTCTGCCAAGTCCACTTTGCCAAGTTATTTCCTGTGTTTCAGGAGAGGAAGTTTGTCGGAGGCAGTAGCCAGATCAGTGAGAAAATAATGGAACGCCTGGGAGGCCGGGTGAGGCTGAGGAAGCCAGTCATCCGTATTGATCAGTCGGGTGAAAGTGTTGTAGTGGAAACCTTAGATCATGAATTATATGAGGTAATGAAATCTGTAACATTTAAGCAACTGTTTGTGCTGGGGTGGCTAGAAAACCTTTTGCTTTTCCTTTCTGACTTCTCAAAAATCCTGTACAAGAACATAGCAGAGATGTGACTGTGACAGAAAGTTGCACTTTCTGATTGTCCCAGAGTAAGAGCAGCGATAAAGCTTTAAAATTATACCTGAAAATCAAAGTGTATATTCAAACTCATCCTTTGCTAGGATCCCTTCTTTGTGTTCAGTTACCTTCCAAAATAAAGGATAATTGTAAAGTGAACACAAAAATGTAGCTTAGTAATAAACTCTCTGTGCTTGCTTATCAACACAATGTCTTCTGTGAAAGACATTGCAGATATTGCTTCCAAGTTGTAACAGAGGAGTCCAGATGGAAGGGAGACCAAGGGACTTTTACAACACAGTGCTTTTATTTGAAGTGCTGGGAAAAGAGCAGCACCCATCATTCAAACAGATGGATGCCTATATAATGCTTGTTTTTGAACAAGCAGGTTTTTGTGACGATTCAGTTTTGCGATTCTTATGCTAAATGCCAATATGACTTATGAAGATACACCCTGCAGCCTCCCCAGATGTCTGCCAATCTCGTTAGAGCAATATACTTACAATGAAGTAGTGGAGAACGTATTTGGCTTATATATAATTTCTTTTCCAGGGCAAGTATGTGATCAGTGCCATACCCCCAGCTCTTGGTTTGAAGATTCATTTCAACCCACCTTTGCCCCCAATGAGAAACCAGCTCATCAACCGAATCCCTATGGGCTCAGTCATCAAGTGCATTGTGTACTATAAGGAAACTTTCTGGAGAAAGAAGGGTATTACATTTTAATTGAAAGGAGTAGTAGTGACAGAGAGAGGGAAAAGGGTACATGGTAATGGAGTAGATTTTGTGTTTAGAGGATGCTGGACCTTATAAAGAGACTTCATACACTTCTGTGCCATTTTTGCTTTCCCCTGTTTGAGAAACTTGAGAGATCATCTGGGAAAAGAGGGGGATAGGAAAATAAAAAGAAGGAGGTAGGCATGAAGGAATAACTCGTGCCTGTTGCTTATTGCCTTCATAGTTCTTTGTTGTCCTTTCCTTTTCCTTCAGTGGCACCCAGTTATGAGATGAGCCTCTCCCACTTGTACAGTAACTTAAAAGTACAAGTGATGTGTGAATGGAAAGAGGTTTTATCCCATCAGTCATCAGCCTGCAAAAAATTCTTCCATCTGGATACACTGAACAAGATTAATTGAAGGTGTCTTTGCACCCGCCAGGAGCAGGGACACCTCCCACTGGATCAGGTTGCTTGAAGCACCGTCCAGTCTGGCCTTGAATGCTTCCAGGGATGGGGCAGCCACAACTTCTCTGGGCAACCTGTGCCAGTGTCTCACCACCCTCACTGTAAAGAAATTCTTCCTAATATCTAATCTAAACCTACCTTTTTACAGTTTAAAGCCATTCCCCCTTAGCTGCTCATATAAAAAAATCCCTCTCCAGATTTCTTGTAGGGCTCCCTTTAGGCACTGGAAGGCTGCTCTAAGCTCTCCCCAGAATCTTCTCTTCTCCACGCTAAACAAGCTCAACTCTCTCAGCCTGTCTTCAAAGGAGAGGTGCTGCAGTCCTCTGATCATCTTCATGGCCCTTCTCTGGACTTGCTTGAGCAGGTCCATGTCCCTATCATGTTAGAGGCCTGAACGAGCTGAATGCAGTGCTCCAGATAGGGTCTCACGAGAGCATAGTAGAGGGGGAGAATCACCTCCTTTGACCTGCTAGGCTATGCTCATCATAATGTAGCCCAGTGGTTGGCGATAGTAAATTGCAAGCACACACTGCTGACTCATGTTGAGCTTCTCATCAGCTAACACTCCCAAGTCCTTCTCCTCAGGGCTGCTCACAATCCGTTCTCCACTTGGCCTGTAGCTGTGCTTAGGATTCCCCTGATCCAATTGCAAGACTTCACTTGGCCTCATGAAGGTTTGCACTAGTCCACCTCTGGATCCTGTCAAGGTTCCTTTGGATGGCACTCCTTCCCTCCAGAGTGTTGACCATACCACACAGTTTGATGTCATCAGCAAACTTGCTGAAGTGTGCTCAGTCCCACTGTCCATGTGGCTGACAAAGATGTTAAACAACACTAGTCCCGGTACGGACACCTGAGGAATGTTACTCATCACTGATCTCTGCTTGGACGTTAAACCATTGACCACGACTCTTTGAGTGTGACCATCCAGCCAATAGCTACTCTGCTAGCCAGGTTGCAGAATAAATCATTTTTTATCATGAATTCAACAATAGGAAATTCCTTTATTGACTTTCTGTTTTAAAGATGATTGAAAAGGTTTTGTTAATTGTCAGAACATCTCAAATCTAAACTTTCTCTTCCAGAGAGGAACAAGCGCCTGTCTGACTCAAGCACTAGATCAGCTCTAGAAGAAAAGGTTTAGATCTGGGATGTGTACTAATCTTTGTCATTTAATGGGAATCATGTTACTTTTTAAAAAGAATGTGTCTGTTCTCCTTTCCTTTATCTTCATATCTTCCTGTATTACAACCAGAGAATGATAGAGATTGGGAGGAACCTCTGGATGTCATCTAGTCTCATGCCTTGCTCAAAGCACAGTGAGTTAGAGCAGGTTGTTTAGGGCTTTTTCTAGTCCAGTTTTGAGTATTTCAAAACTTCTTGAAAGCTCATTCCTGTATCTGGATACATGGATTCTAACTTTTTTTCCACCTTGTGCTTAACAGGCTATTGTGGTACCATGATCATTGAAGATGAGGATGCTGCAATTGGTTTAACACTTGATGATACTAAGCCTGATGGCAGCTTTCCTGCCATAATAGGGTAAATGACAAAGAAAGTGTCTAGATTTCTCTGTTTATTTGGTGGTTTTTTTTGATTTGTTGTGTTTTTTTTGTTTGTTGTTGGTTGGTTGGTTGTTGGGTGGGTTTTTTTTCATTTCGTCTTAAAAGGCAACAATTGAAACGGGAAACTGCTGCTTTTGAAGGGAAATACTTCAAAATAGTTGAAAGGTTTAGTTTCTCAAAGGTGGTGAATATGTTCTATGATTTTTTTTTTCCTTTCAAATAAAGTTCTCTCTTATTTAATTGCTAATTGAAAAAAAAATCTGCTTTTTCTCACTGTTATCTTTTGCCTTTTCATGTGGCAAATTAAAACATTGGAGAAGAGGAAAGGAATGAGGAAAAAAAAAAAAAAGGGTGATCACAGAAATGTTAAGTTTCTCCAAATATTTTGCCTTCCCCAAATTTTCCAGTTCTTTAAATGAAAGTTTGTTTTCTGGAATTATATTTTGTTTTGTTTTATGTTTTTTAACAGCCAGAGGCTTTACCTGTTGTTACTATATGCCTGCCCCCACTGATGGTTATTGGGAAACAATTAAGGTTATTGGGAAACAGCTCCTACAGATATTCTAACCTGAATCTCAGATGGTTCTTTCCACATTGAGTCCTACAAGCAGCAGGCAGAACTATAACATTATCCAAAATACCCATTTCCTCTCCTTGCAAAGAGTCCCAAAAGCTAATACTATGAATCACAGCATCCCATCATAAGGTACTGGCATTTTAAATAATTCAGGGAATGTAACATAATGGAAGTAAATTGTTTGTGGTCTTCCTATAGCTTCATTCTTGCTCGGAAGTGTAGAAGACTGACAGGTCTCACAAAAGAAGAAAGGTAGGTACAAACGCTGGAGATCTTTGTGGACTATGAGTCAAAATGTTGTTATAAATGACCAGAGCAGGAATAAAATGCCCCAATTTGAAGGAATTTGTCTGTAATCTTATGACAGTAGGCAGACATACCACTTTTCACTCACTTTTCAGCAGGGGTTCTCTGTTTATGTGACTGTAGCAAAAGAAGGGTTCAAAGCTGCTGAGTTTGAAAGCAGTGTAGATACTCTGCTGTCCTCACGGGAAAGCGTCGAGGGCCAGCCTCTTTCTACCCCAGTGCTACCTCTCTGGCTTCCTGCAAGTGCACTGAGCTCTTGAAAGTTTATCAGAAGGGACATGTTTGGCCACTGTGCTTAATTTCTTTTCTGATCACCCTTGAGAGTCCTTTCAGTATCTGTAATGTAGTGCAACCTTGAGGCTGCTGTAGCTGCCGTGAATGACATCTCAGCATTGTGAAGGGGTCAAAAAGCCACCTCCATCTCTCCACCTTTAGTTTGGGAAAAAAATGCCCTTCAGACACAGATGAAGGTCTTTTTTACTGTCTTCTTGAAACAAATCTCTGCGTACACTAGTGCTTTTTGGTTTATTACTGAAATGAAATTTACAAAGTGATGAGATTTTTCCATCACACTGATTCACAGTATCTGATGAAATTAAAGCTACAAATAGAAAGTGTGGATATGAGGAGAGCCTTATTTGGACATGGAGAAAATAAATTTGTTTTTAAAGCCACAGGGTATACCGTGTCCAAGTAGACATTATTACAATAATAACTAGTCTAACTAGAGAAGATGTAGTCATCTCAGACTTGCTTTGCAGGTAGTCTGGCAGCCTGTGGATAATGAGTCTAAAAGGGGCTGTTCATGTCCCAGTCTTTTTAAATGACAGCCTGGTACCACAGAGCATTTTTAATTTTGGCAGGAATGGACAAGGCAGCCTTTTCCTCAGCACTCAGGTTTTGAGACAGACCCCCAGCAGGTGACTAATGACAAAAATAGTGTAGTAATCTGAAATTCAGTGTGCCCAGCATTTTAAGCCATCAGAAACATCAAATGGTGTCTTAATCTGTGTGTCAATGCACTAGATGTAACCAAGAATTCGCAGTATTTGAGAATGGCTTCTCTTTCTGTGAAATGAAGTGCTATCCTGACTGTGAGGCATCATGAAGGAAAGGTTGCTTTTCTCTAGACATTATAAGTATTAGCACTATTATCTGACTCTGCTGCTGCCTACAGCCAAGTTTTAAACAAAAGGAGTTTAAACCCTTGTCTTTGTGGGAGTAAACTTCAGACTAGGAAAGACTGCTTTGGTAAAGAATGGTTATGAAATATGCTTGAGTTGGTACCTGATAGATGGTACCCTGGTTCAGGGGTAGCTCTCTGATTCCTCCAGTCTTGGCCAGAGCCAATCAAGTCAGAAACCTTGTGGGCTGCACTGCAGCTCCTTTCCTGCACATGAGCACAAGTCTCCTTCAGTGGTAGATCAGGGTCCAGGAGAAGGCATAACTTGAACCTGGACCTTCTCCCACCATACACTCAAGGTGTAGCCAGTTTGTGTTGTTTATACTGGGACTACGGTGTTCACAAAGGAGGGATCTCTTCTGAGGACAGGCTTCTTCTGGCATGCTATAGAGGATGCATCTTGCTGAGATGCTGTGCTCACCTATCAGCACAAGTTGGGCTCTCCTTTTATCACGTTGATGACAGGGTAAGTTTTTTGGAAATCCTTGGATATGAAGAATAGGTTGTAGAGTCCATGGCAACTATCCTAAATCACTACTGAAAATGGCTATTCTGGGAAGGGATGAAAGATGTTTTAGAGCCTAAACCAGACTGAAAGGAACAAAACTCTTTGCTGCCTTCCAGCTGGTCTTCCCAGGCCAGGTGCCAGTGAGTATTTTAGGTGGTTAGATTGTGCCCTACCTTTCATAGCTGGGCAATGAAGGTGGTGGCATCACACACTGCCGTGGAATAAGAGACCAGGGAGAAGAACTGAGTGTCTGTCTGCATGTGCATTTCTTCCACACCAGGCACAGTGTAATTCTCAACAGGACCTACCTAGGTAGCTCCAGGCATAACATTCTTCTTACTTAGTGCTGGTGGCAATTTCACAGTTGAGCCTGGAGCCAAGAAATACGGATTTAACCTCTGTCTATTCCATATGTTCCATGCTAGCATTAATCATAAATGCATAAATAAGTATTTATTTAAACTGTTCTAGGACAAATAGCACAGAGGTTGCAGAGACACCAGCTCATCTGCAAGGATTGTTCTCGTTAGGGGGAACGTCCTCAGTGATAGATTAATGTTGGTATGATTCAATCCTTTAGATGCTGCTTTTCTGTGTTGTTTTTTCCTTTTTCTTTTTTTTTCCTTCTTATATTTTTTATTATTTGTTTATTCTGTTAAATAATACCTTATTGATGAATAATTTTTTTCAAGGTTGAAATTTCTTTAAAGTCTGAAGATGCCCTTGACTTGAAGCTTAACATTTTCTTTTGCACTGCTATCTTTATCTATGTGAGCAATGTACTTACCAAACAGTTGTGCATTTGCACCTTCTTGGAGTCCTGCAGTTGGCTGTACATGAGAATCTCTACCAGCCTCTGGTATGCCATTTCCAGGCTCCCTGGAGGGTCTGCAAGTCACGTGTGGAAAAGTGGCAGAGTATAGGCAGACCTAGAGGGATCCATCTCACCCCTGTTGTGGTGCTGGGAGGAGAAGCATATGAGTCCCAAGGTGATACCCTGCTTTCCTGTGGAGCCCAGTGGTGTTACTGACCTGCCTGAAAGCAGGAGTCAGTGGGCATATTGGAGAGGTGGTAGGCAGACCTCAGCAGAGGCTTTGCTAACTTGTGCTATTGAAGTGGCTTTAGTCTGTTCAGACACTGCGTGGTCAGTGCTGGTAGTTTGCAGGGTGTGGTGGTCATCATCGAGAGATGGAGGAAATGTTCCCTTTTATGATGGCTGTTGCTGGATGCATGTCACCCCTGACTGAAGAGGGATGTTAATATATATGTTCATATATAGAGATTGAATATATGTTTATGTATATAGATCCTGCAACTCTCAGAGCCTGCCTGGCCAGTCACTGTGTCACCATGCATTTCTGCTTCTGGAGCAGACTGACCCTTGTCCTCTGCCTCTGGGCAGAAGGAAGGAACTGCTTCCTTCCACTCTGCTGCTGCTGGGCTTGACATATGCCAGCGGTAAAATCATCCCAGGGCCATGGCTCTTCCTGAACTGTAGCAGCCTTTGTCTTCTTGCTCAAGCCCCCACCTGCAAAAGGGCCTTCAAGTCTTCCTGGGTTGTTTGGTTTTTTTTGACCCTCATCACTTTTCTATAGCACTCTTTCATGTTCAGCTGCTCATGGGTGTAACTGGCCTCCTGTATAGCTGGGTTGTTTCATACCGCGGTATTAGATACGGCTTCCTCATATAGTGATATAGCTGCAAATGTAGCTCATACAGTTACAGAGGTGAAACTACTCTATTTCTCTGCCCAGCATGGCTATCTGTGGCGCACAGGATTTGCTTCCAGAAGTAAACTTCTTTACAGCATTGTGTTTGCATGTTTGATTCTCGTAATTGTTAACTTTCGTTTCATCTTGATCTTCTAATGTTTGGTATATGGTACAGTGCAATAAAACAGTAAGACCCAAAAGCTTGTAGGAAAACTTAATTGCACTTGGGATTTGCTACAGAATGAAGTATATTCATGGGTTTATAGACTAATAAACAAAAACAGCAAGAAATTTTCTACATACAGAAATAAAGTACTGATTCCCTGAGAGTCTCAGTCTATCAATACCTGCATCTTTGTAGGAACAGACCATGCATTAGACTATGTGCCAAGACAGAGAAGTGCAATGCCTTACTACTTACTTTTCCTTACAGGCTGGAGGACCTTTGGGTAATGACTGGATTTAAGGGAACAGCTTGCATTATAGCCAGTAAGCAGCAGAGGAGTTTGAGTGTGCTATTTCTAGTGATCCAAAGGCTGACCAATTAGGATAGATACTAAAAAACTGGAAACTCAAGTTCAAGCAGATATTAATATTTGTCCTCTTGCAGCTAGGACATATTAGAAGTGGTTGGTTTTGTCTTTACTCACACGGAAGTCTTCTGCTGATTTTCTTTTGCAGGAAGACAAGGCTTTGTGAACTCTATGCAAAGGTTCTGGGATCAGAGGAAGCTCTACATGTAAGTACAAAATCTAAACCATGGTATCAGACTACTTGAGGTAGGGAAGGGCAGAATAAAGCTGAATACAGCAGTGCCCTTGAACAGTCCCGTGTAGTGTTTTGGAAAAGATACGTGCTATGGAAGTAGTTGATACACCATATAGAGGAATGGAGAGAAGGTTATGGCAAGCCTTGTGTTGTGTTTGATGAGGAGGATAAGAATGAGCTTATGAAACAGTTAAAAGGCAGGTATGTTCTTGTCCATCTTCATCAGTGTCATTCCCAGTGCTTACCACTATATATCTCAACTGTTTTCAGATGTGACAGGCTTGCCTTTCCCTCAGTCTGTGTTGAGCATAATGTTTCTTCTGTCTTTCTAGTTGCTAAGATCCATTCCTGCATGTGCTGTTTGCTTTTTGTGTTGCCTTTTTTTCTGGTTGGGTGGTTGGTTTTGCTTGTCTTGGTTTTTGTTTGGTTTCTGTTTGGTTTTTCCCCCCCCCCCCCTTGCCTTCTCTTCCCTGTAATGGTAAATATAAATAACTGATAGGATTTGTGTGAATACTTGGTTTATGTGATCAATGTCATTTTTTCTTTGAGAGCAATTTTACACAACTTAAATGTTGTAGACACCAATCTCAAGCTTCCACTATTTAAAACACAAAGATATCATGCGTAAAACCATACAAATGATATTTATGTAATTTTTAACAGTATATATTTATATCCAGTGTACATATTACAAGTATTATACCTTTATATACAAGAGGTTAATTTTGCTTTACATGTCTCAAAGCATGAATTTGTGCTCAAAGCATACATTCACACTGACAGGTTAAAAGGATTATGTTCTACAGTAGCCAGATTAGCTAGCTTTTTTTGAAAAATAGCTAGCAGTGTCTAAAATTAAGGCTTTTTGTGTCGAATCCATGTTGCATTAAAAGATTTGTTAAATGTGCTCCTCTTGTCAGACATTGACATGCTACAAATCATAAGCTGTTCTTCTCTGCTGTCTCCTCAATTCTTTTATTAGCTTCCTCAGGATTTTGTCCTTTCCTTGAGTGAATTAATCTCTGTTTTACAGCCAGTGCATTATGAAGAGAAGAACTGGTGTGAAGAGCAGTATTCTGGGGGCTGCTACACAGCCTACTTCCCACCAGGCATAATGACTCAGTATGGAAGGTATAGTGTCTATTTACAGTGGGCTTTGGAGTAGTAAGATAAGACCAAGTTAATAAGTATCCTCAGAAAGGGTCATAAATCCTCTGTCACTGTTCACTTTATACCTTTAAGATCACTGGGGAATATTTTATATAGATATTATAGTCACTTGTGTCAGTTGGGCTTTATGATGGATGAGTACAGTATCATTAGGGGTTTTATTCACTTCTGTTATTCAGTGAACACAGATGAGTAGGAAGAGAGCTAGAAAGCTTTCACAATCTGTTTACAAAACTAGTTTTGGATATTTGAGATTAGTATTACAATTTCTGGCATACCTTTAGTTGTATTTTATAAATACTGACAGTTAATTCTTGCCAACATTCACTGTAATGAGTGATTTCTTTGGACTGTTCTTTTCCTGTTAGTAGTCAAGGCTTATTATAGTATGTGTGCCATTGTATACAGTCCTCTCTGACAGAAGTTTTTACATGGAAATAAGATTTACCAAAAAAAAAAACAACCAAAACAACAAAAGGCTTACTGGTCAGGCTGGTTATAGGGTTCAGATACATAGCTTTTAATGTGATGGCATAGCCCTACTTTTGAGGTATAAGTTTACACAATTTAAAAAGAACTGAAAGCAATAAGGCAGTTGTAACAAAGAATATATGGAAGCTTTAGTATTTAAAGTAATTGCAAATTCTAGCAAAAATAGAGAAAAAAGAAACAAAACAATAACAAACACCTTGTTTAATTAATTACTTATTTAAATATTATTTCCTTATTGCTTTTAGATATTGTGGGGATGTATTTCAGAATACTACACTGTGCCACTAATGCCTAGCATTAGTATTTATGATGCTGGCTAAAATTAAGAGACAGAATAAGTCTCAAACTAGTTGCCCTTTACACATATGAGCAGTGTAAATGTTTAGAAAATATGATCACTGGTGTGTTTACTGTAAGAAATGAAATGCAACACAGACTCCTCCTCCAGCTCAACACACCCAAAGTTACTCTAAGTGCTTGCTGTTACGTAAAACACTTTTATTCTAGTATTAAGCCACAGATTTCAATTATCTTTTCTGATAATGACTTATATGGTTTATTGCTTGTACCCCTCCAGGATTATTCGGCAGCCAGTTGGTAGGATCTATTTTGCTGGCACAGAGACCGCCACAGAGTGGAGTGGATACATGGAAGGGGCTGTGCAGGCTGGAGAAAGAGCAGCCAGAGAGGTACAAATGCAAGCATAAACCAGGGGGAACTGTCAAATATCCAATGGAAAATGAAAGATCTTCTGGTTGGAGGTGAAATGGGAGCTGAATATTGACAGATTCAGGTGTTCTGAAATCTTGATGCAAATCCTTGTGAAGGGGACAGACTTCAAAAAGGATGAAGGTTTTCCTGAGTGCAAATCAGTGATTTGGAATGCTTAAGAAGGGCTTTGGTTGTTTCATCAAACTCTTTTCTGCTTCCAAGGATTAAATCTTCCTTTAATAGAACAGTCCCAAATTCTTACCAAGTCTTTTTTTTCTTTTTTCTTTTATTTTTTCCCAAAATGGGCACTTTGTTAGTCGCTGTATTGAGATATCATGGCTCTTAGCCTAATTAGGAACAGCTCAGTTCTGCAGCTCTGCACACCACGATAGTCCCTGCCTCAGTTGTTTCCAGCAGTACCATTGACAGTGACATACCATTGAGACAGCCTTGCATAAAGTCATCAAACAAGGACTTAAATATTTTGCTTCTGAGAAAATGTCAATTCCTCAAGTATTCTCAGGAATGTTACAGTTTGTGGTGCAGCAAAAGAAATTTCATCTTTGTTTTATGAAGTGAAGGGAAGCTTGTGGCGAAAAAGCTACAATAGTGCAACAGAAATTAGCCTGAAAGGGAACTGGCAAGTATGTCTAGCCCATACCCCTGCCCCAAAAGACAGGGATCGATTGTCCCACGTGTGAAGGTACCAAATCTGTCCCTGAAATCTCCAGAGGAAGTGCTTCTCAACCTCTCTAATGTGCAGACATTACAGCAGAACCTCCATAGGCCTCAGCAGAGTAGTTGGGAACTGAGCTTTGTTGCTAAAAATATTTTCCTTTCCTCAGTTACTTGTGAAAGGAAAATAGGTTTAAAATCTGGTGCAAGCGTGTTTCTCACTCTCCTGTATTGAAAAGTTGATGGGGTCCATGAATCTCATCTAGAATAACAACATATCGTAAAAGATGGCAAATTGTAAATCTACAAGTGCTTGGAGTAGGAAAAACAGTATTTCATAAGCCTCCATTTTATTTTACTGCGGAAGAAGTTAATTTTGCTGTCTTCCATAACTATAATTCAGATAATCCTTGCTATCCTACTGCTCTTTGGTATCTTTGATACTTTGAATGGTTAATTTTCCATTGTGAAGGTCCTATTTTTAGTCTTGTAAAAGTGGTAGTCTGTCGTCAGAGGCTTCTGTTCCTCTTTCTACATCAGGGTGAAATTTGTAAAACAAGCCAATCCTGTTTATATAGCTGGCCCATGCTGTAGCTGGTTTATGCATGGTCAGGTTGGATGGGACTTTGTGCAATTTGGTCTAATGGAAGGTGTCCCTGCCCATGGCAGGGGGGTCGGAACTAGATGATCTTAAGGTCCTTTCCAACCAT
>JBCJKH010061247.1:0-11254 GCA_039877255.1 Loriculus beryllinus
TTTTTTTTTTCTGGAATTAATTGCAAGAATAAATCTAAACAAGGTGTTTATGATCAACTAATAATCAGAGGTACAGAGGGATGATCCTTTCCCTAGTCCTGCTGGCCGCACGACTGAAACAGACCAAGAGTACAAGATGAAGCCTCTTAACTGTAACTAAATATATGAGACTCTACCATGCAGAAAAGACTACTACATTGCTAGAGAGTAATCCCACCAGAAGGCAGATCAGGCAAAAAATCTGAGTCCATCATGAAGAACTACCTATAAAAGTAAGCACTTGGGTACTGAGCTGTGAGAAGCTTGAAACTGGTGTCCAGCCAGTGAGCCTGGGTGGCAGGGGGAGTCAAGCTGCTGCATTGCAGGGCACACCACAGCACAAATTTAATCTGCCCAGCTTCACATCATCCTAAACTTGGTGCTGCCATAGAAAGATTTGTACTGGTACCTGAACCAGCTCATTTAAGCTGACTGGGATACACTGACCACAGAATTCACAGCAACTATTGCTGTAACGGCAGTGCAGGGAGATCCCTGTTTTTAGACTAGGTTTTTTTCTTCCTCAGTCACAGCTATAACCTTGATCCAGCAAAATGACCCCATAACACACATAGCTAAGAGAAATGCATCAAGATCCCCATAATGAATTCAGCAGGCCTAATTAAGCAAAGTAGGTGCTCAGTTATTTGTAGTTTGGCTTCTACTATGGGGCTGATAGGACACCAATTCACACCCATAAACACTTAGATGTGGTTGATCGAAGAATAAAACCAGAAAGAGTTCAGGCAGCCAGTTTACCATTCACAAAAACCCAAAACACACTTTGACTATTGTCTTTGGTTAAAAAGTAAAAATCAAAATGCTTCCATGATAGCTATGGACAAACATCACAGCATTTTCTACACTTACTGAAACTAGGCAAGGAAATTTTCAAGCTCAAGTGGCTAATGAAACAATGAAAGCACACAGAGAAAAAGAGAAGTTAAAAATTCAACTGTTCTAGGAGTCATGAAACACTGCAGTAATGCAGCTCATGGGAGAGGCAATAAAGTGAAACAAGTGCTTTTGTGTCATCTCCGTTGGTGTAAATCAGCAGCACGTTACTGACATTAATGAACCTAAACTGACTTATAGCAGAGAATCTGGCTCTTTATTTGCTATGATGACGACTAATGTCTAAATTCCACAACAGATTTTATGCAATTAAAGGTCTATAATAACATATAACACAGATGTAGTCTGTGCAGCAGAGCTGTACTCTTGTATTTATCTTGTGGCCTCATAGTGCCAGTGGCATTGGTATAGATAATTAAAATATTAATAACGTCTCTGTGAAAGGTAGCAACACAGCATGAAATGAATACTTTGGAGCTAACTACCAGCACCCACCTTTCAGGACAACAAAATATTATAATTTTATAAGACAAATTTTGATTCAGTTATCAAGAGTTGCAAAATTTAACTCATGATACTCCTGAACTCTCCTAATGTTTTAAGAATGTAGACTATATATCTGTTTATAGCACATGGTATGTGTTTTGGATATTTGACAATGTAAAATATTAACACCTATGTTGCAGACCTAATGCTCTTATCCATCTGACAAGCATAAATACAGAAAACATACAGGCAAAGAATGTGTAATAAAACCAGACAGCATCCAGACCAAGATTTAAGGAAAGAAATTCTGCAGAGCCATAGCAAGGATTACAGGTCATAACCGAATCATGAGTCAATGCCACTGTGCTACAAAAAAATTACAGATGTCATTTGTTACTTACTCTATCCTCAACCTATCTACATCCCAAGGCTTTGTCAGATCAATTCTTTTCCACCTAATCCTCCTCCTCTCTTGTTCTCTAGTGACTGTCTTGTATTCAGGTAACCCAAATGTTGCCATTTACATTAGTTCATCTTCAAGTTGTTTTGTCCCTACTCTTTCCTAGCTTCCTTGGCAGTTCTCTGTTGTGATGCCTAGCAGTTATTATCGGTGCACTTCTTTGTAGCCATGCAATTTTTTGGGTGCGCTGCATGAATGCTCTTTTGGAGATTTTAGTTTCTGCATTCTACTCAGCATAGCAATTTCTAAAATTTTCAGAAGGCTCTTAAGATTGGGGAACTTCACTGCAACATCAGAAATTACTTCCCTGGTTGAAAGGTGATGTGTGGCTTATCTTAAAGACATCTGTCTCAAAGACTGGGAACCAAGCTTCGTAATGAACTTTGGCAAAACAGCTTCTATTTAAGAAAGAGATGATGTTTTTCAAAATACCAATTAGGTCTCAGAAAAGCAAGTGGAATGAAACATTTCAGCTCAAAGACAGTATGGTAAAATTACAAATATCTAAAAAGGGTCTGTAGATGTGAGGTATTCAATAGCCCTTGTAAAGCGAATGAGACAAAGCAGAGCCTGGTAATTTCATTGTACTTTTTCTGAGATATTGTAACATGCATAAAGCAGTATATTTTTTCAGAAATCTACATTTTCTAATCTGGCTTTAAAAGCCATCTTGATTTGCTGGCTTATATATAATAAAAAATAATAAAAATATAATATTTTTATTGTAAATAAAAATATTAGAATTCCTGAAGCACTGTTAGAAAGGATTCAAATACAATAGTCATAATGCAAAATCAGAATTCAAACGTCACTGAAAAAAGGAGAACATAACCTTTGTTCTAACTTATGGGATATTACAACACCTTTTATTCCCAGAATTTGGAATTGACATCTCCTGGGGCTACATGGTAAACACATTAACTTCAGCTTTCATAATGGATCATTTTTAGTTTCTTTTTTTAGTGGACAAAGAGATTGTGGTTCAGCTAATTGACGATGAAGAACCACTGGGTATGTCAAGAGAAAGAGCTGGCTCTTTCTGACAGAGCAGAGTAAGAAGTGCCAGAAGTTACAGAGAGTGTGGTAAGGGCTAGCTGGGTTTCATGGGCAGGTGAGGAGAGCCATGAGAAAGATAACCACATCAGAGGAGAGCCCTGATAGCCTTGGGGAACTGAACTCACAAGGCCAACCATGCCAAGGGGATTGTATCAGTCTTACATATAAGGCTAACACAGTCTAGGTGATGGTGGCACCAACACCAATTTAGCTGCAAATGTCATGAAAGTGAAATAATTGGGGAAAAGTAATCAGGGCTGCAACATTGGGGAAATTGGGGCCAAAAGTCTGATGTGGGGACGACCATACATGTGGATCAGCTACTAAAGGGAACCATTCAGAAAGCTAACCATATCCTGGGCTGCATCAAAAGGAGTGTGACCAGCAGGTCGAAGGAGGTGATCCTGTCCCTCTACTCTGCTCTCATGTGACCCCACCTGGAGTATTGTGTGCAGTTCTGGCATCCTCAACATAAAAAGGACATGCAGCTGTTGGAACAAGTCCAGAGGAGGGCCACGAGGATGATCAGGGGACTGGAGCATCTCCTGTATGAAGATAGGCTGAGAAAGTTGGGGCTGTTCAACCTGGAGAAGAGAAGGCTGCATGGAGACCTCATAGATCCCAATATCTGAAGGGGGGCTACAAGGATGCCTGAAAGGGACTCTTCATCAGGAACTGTAGTGATAGGACAAGGGGTAACGGGTTTAAACTTAAACAGGGGAGATTTAGGTTAGGTATTAGGAATGAATTTTTTACTGTGAGGGTGGTGAGACACTGGAACAAGTTACCCAAAGAAGCTGTGGCTGCTCCATCCCTAGAAGCATTCAAGGCCAGGTTTGATGGGGCTTTGTGAAACCTGGTCTAGTGAAAGGTGTTCCTGCCCACAGCAAGAGGGGTTGGAACTGGATGATCTTAAAGTCCTTCCCAACCCTAACCACTGTATGATTTTCACACATGTATGGGAAGGTTGTGTGTGCATATGCATGACCCTACAGTAAGCACCCTGATCTGCTGATGCATAAGAAAATGATCAAGTTATTTGTACTGGTCTTGTTTATGTGCATGCTGTTTGTGTTGATGTGGTACCTGTAAAGGCACTGGTTGCTGGTATGCCTGACTGTCTCTTGTGGTTGCCTGTGTCTGTACAGAGCATGTGTGTGTGCATGTGTGTGCATATATGGGGATTGCATGCTCAGCTTCACTGGGAGCTGGACCTGTGGATCAGGAGTTGCAGCAGCCTGGGACGCGCATGAGAGGAATTTCCGTTGAACTACATGGCCACCGACTTATCCTTTCTTAAAGCATCTTCTGCATTTGACTAACATTATTTCAGTTGTGCTACTTTAATTGAAGCAGTAACATATAAAGTGTATGGGATAAGAATGAAAATGTCTAAGAACTCATAAAGAGTATTAGTATTCTATATAGTAGGATAAGGTGTTACAGAAGACATTGGCCCAGTTGGTCTGGCACAGCACATAAAATATACACCAGAACATGCTGACCATACATAGCTTATCTTGCTCCAATGCCATCACTTGATTGACACTACTTTACATCTACGCTTCCTTGAAATATGTTCTTAGAGCAGCTCTTCCTTGGTAGTTGTGGTAGATACTGTGGGGCCTCTGATGCAACATCAGAAGTTGCTGGTGAGGCTGGTCATGGAAAGCATTGTCTCTAACTGCCAAAAAAAGTATGCTATTGATACAGAACACTGAAAATAAAATTCAGTCTTTAAAACAAACAAACAAATCCACCAAACTGCAAAACCAACAACTTGTGTGAAAACAACATTGTAGCATTAAATGAAAGATCTTTATTATTACACATGATGCCTGAACTATGCAGGCTTTGGCATCTTGTGCTGTATGCACACCAAATGAATTCAAATTGTTGTTTTCTGAGTCTCTGAAGAGCTATCAAACTAGCACATTTCCAAAGCACTACCATTTATATTATTGGCAGTAAGTCTACTCACTCAAAAATGTCACAGCCTTTACATCATTTAATATATTTACTATAATTACGCCGAAATTCATACAAGCAATTGCATTCCCTAAATGGTGCTTCAAAAAAAAAAAAAAAAAAAAAAACAAAACAAAAAAACAACAGGTATCAGATAGTAGCAATTACTTTTTGATATAGGGGGGCAGAAAAGGACAGCTAATATATCCAGATGAAATTAATAACTCATCCTGGTTCTTATAAACAACAGTACAAAACTCAAAACTGTCAGAAAGAAAGCACTTAAGGAAACAAATATTTCCTCACCATTTCAATGAAAGCATTTTTTTTTCTTTTTTAATAGAGTTATAATTCATCATTCTGTGACAGCATTTAGAGAAGAATGTTTATACAGTTATCTAAAAGCTTGGTCAAATCATATAATCTCCCTGAATATCATTTCATTTAAGTACTTTTATTATCCATATGCTTTCTAAAACCACTGGTCTTTATTCCATTTTTTACATGGTAATCTAAATTGCCTTGAGTAATCTGTCTAAAAGTGATAATTAGATGTGTTCCATTAATATCTACAAAAGGTTCCAAGGGTGTAGAGTGGACTAAAGTCTGGTTCGCAAACGTGTTGCTCAGATTGCATGATCTACATGCTAAAGAAACAAGTAAAGTGCCACCTGATTCAGAAAAATAGGAATAGAAAGGATCCAGTTTGCAATCATCTCCAAACCCTTGCTATTTTACATTGTATCATATAAACTGTAGCATATAAACGCCTTTAAATATTTACCAATGACCAGTGTAAACCCATTTTGGATTATTCAACCCAGCTCTATTACTGAAAGCTTGGAAACAAACTCCATTACTTTAATCAAGGGTCTTCTCTCTTGCAACCTAATTGTATACTCCCTTTAGTAGTTTGCCACAAAATATATTTTGATTTAAATACTGCTCATTTCTTTCTCGTGTTTATTTCCTCTTGATCTTAGTTTTGCTGGATTAGAAAAATTTACGGCTTCTAGTCTCCTCTGTTACAGTGATTTTTTCCCTTCCATAATCAGCCTAACAGTATTTTCTACATTTATTACAGTTTGAATTCCCCCCGCCCGAAACACATTTAGCCACAATTAATAATACTTCCCTATCTCCACAATGGCATTTGCCAGTGACATGCCCAAATGACAACACATGGATGTCTTTCAGACATTCAGCTAATAAATCAAGATTTCTCTCTCAGAGATTCTGAACACATATTTCTAGATCATTGGGGAGATTTTGTTAGTAATCTCCAATCGCATCTTTGAACTTTACTGTGTTGATATATGCTCTTTACACAGAGGTTCTCATTCTTCTTTTATATGGACAAAGAGCTACTTGTAAGGTGTGCTAACAATTTTCTTGTAAGAGCTAACTCGGGCTGAATTTATGCAAATCTCACTTCAGCACTCTAGCTTCTGATTTTCAAAAAGTTTCCTACATTGGTCAGTCCTTTCACACTAGTTGCTTTTTTGCAATGTCTATACTGGTGCAGTTATTCCGCTACTTTTTGCCCAGTTTTAAGGTGCATGCAACATCACTGTAAGATTTGAGACTTTATAAACTAGAGTATAAACCCAGATGAATAAATATACCTTCTTTAAAAATGTAACACACTTTTTACAATTCTTTCCTTATTATCAGCAAGAACTATTGTACAAATGAAGGAGATATATATTCACATATATATGTACATATATGTGTGCACACACAACTCTATACCACCATGCTGAATCATGAAGCTGGTACTTTCCTAAGGAATGAAACACACCTGGCTTTCTCTGCTTCCCTCTCCCCTCCCTCTGAGTTTCTCTGCTAAGAGTCTCCCTTAGTTTCATATACCTTCACACTTAGCTCTCCAGTAAAAATGATTGTTAGATTTATTGAAAGTGGTATCATGCAGCCATTAGACCACCTGCACCCGCTGTCTTGAACAGATATACCAAAGTAATTTTAAAGCAGTGAAATCAGGTGGCAGTAGCAGCCAGCGAGATCAATTTGAGTTGTTAAACTTACTTGAGAAGCCCAATAAATTTTCAGATAGTCCATGCTGAGCTTTATGATAGCCTGAGAATGGCAGGCAGTCCAAGTTACTTAGAAGCTCCATAGGGAATATTACGCTGGTTGGACAGTACAAGCATATATTAGGTTTCTCTTCCACACAGCAGAAGCATCTGTGCTGCATTCTATGTACATCTAGCTGAAGAGACTACAGAAAATCCCTTTCTAACATCAATATTTACATGAAAACATCATTATGACTTTCAAAGATAGCACAACACTAATCCTGGCAACACGTGGATTGGTTAGCTTTTTGATTTTTCACTGAACTGAAAGAAAAAAACCCCCACGTCATTCTTCTGTTTAGTCGCAGATTTGGGGACGAGATGGTGCAGTAAATCCCTCCTTGAAAAATTCTCTTAATCTTACTATACTTCCTCATTTCAATTAAAAATTAGAATAAAGTCAATGGCTTTCTAGCCTCTGTGAATTAAAATATAATCACCAAGCACATGACAACCCCAATTTTATGTGGCAGACTTCATGTGCTCCTATAGCATAAACCCAAAGAAACAACAAAAAACCAGCCACAAAACCCATGATTTTTTGAGCAAACTTGTCTAGAGGTTCAGCTGGTCAATTCTTTAAATTTGAGCACAGAATCAAATAACAGTAACAGTAAGCTAAGCGCTGCCTGGCTAACTTGTTTTAAGCTGCCAGTTCCTGAGTGTGTGGACTTGTGATATCCTTTGTTTCTAAGAATGTCAGGAAAACACCAGCTGATTCTGAGTACAGCTTGCAGGCGAAGCAGCTTATGGAAAAGAAACAGGCCAACCCAACTAAGCAGCTCTACAGAAAGCCTTGTCCTGTCACTCTTCCTAAGGGTGCCCAGGCTTTCGGTGCAGGGCTCAATTGCCTATGCAAGTCACAGAGTCATGGCTGAAAAAGCAGCTGTGCAGCAATTACACATTATGTTCAGGTGATAAGGTTCCTCCTTCAGGAACTGTACGCCTGAAGGCTCATGCCACGAAAACAGCTGGTACTATGATCCGCCCATTAGCTTGCACTTGCTTTAATTAATTATAGCTGGGGAAACTAACACAACTGGTTTCAGCAGAGTTTGAGGATACTGAAGCTTGGGTTCCTCTGACCAGGCATTGTTCAATGTGTTTGGAAACTTCTGGCTACTCACTATGTGATGCTCTGGGGAGCCAAGTACTTTTCAAGACCTAGCCACAATTCTGGCTCATATCTGAAGGTACAGAAACCCCTATTTTTTATTTTTAACTAAAAAGATTCCCAACTGGAAAGTTGCGACTTTTCAGTGCAACACTGATGTTGAGCTAATCTTTTTACGGTTTCCTTTTCTAAAGTAGACCATTAGCTCATATTCCCTAGTACGCTGTTAAAATGTTGGAACTGCATTTTAATAGGATGCTAGCAAAGGAATCATCCAACAAAATCTCTAAATGTCATTACTATGAGCTGCCAGAATCAGCCCCTTGTGGCCCAGAACAAAATGTGTTTTATCAGTGTGGCTTTTGGCCAAGCCTCTGCTGTCCAGCTCAAGGCACTAACTGGATTAAACAAAAACAATAAAACCAGCAGAAAACAAAAATGCTGTACAAAAGGGATTATAAATGCCATACAAAAGGGGAAAGAAACACGAAGTACCTCTTTAGACTACAGGTAAAATGAGGTTCCCACCTTATCAAGCCAAACGTACTGTCTAATACAGCCTAAGAAAATGCCTCTTGCCTCTCACAAGTTGTTTAGTAAGAAACTTCTCCCTGACTTATGTTTCATCAATATTTCACTACTTCTTCCTTCTACATTTGCTGGATGCTTATGCCAGGAGATAACTTTAACTTAACTTCTGTATTTTTATATGATGAAAGAGTGCCACCATATACAGATACTTTCTACACTCATTCCTACAAAATGTGCTCAGTATTCATCTCCTTCTTTAGGAACTCACCAAATGCAATGATTTTTGGCTGTAACTGCAGTATTTATCATGAATCTTTAACAAAGACTTTTCATTTTAAGATAAGAAAAAATGAATTGCACCTCAATGTGCAAGGAAGACATTTTAACTTAAAGCTGACAAAACTGGATGTCAGAGAGCTAGTAAAATTGAAGCAATGTATTTTTGTAAGAACAGAGTTAAGAAACCTGTCTGTTTACACAGAGAGATCTAAGCTTTTGCTTGAAAGGAAGAGGGACTCAAAAGCATCAAAGACTTTATAAACTCCCATAATCAAAACCAGACACCAAAATGGACTCAGACAGGTTTGGCAAGCTTTGATTCCCACAGAAAAGATGCAGTTATGGACCCATATAACACTACATTTCTTAAAACATTTTCCAAGTAACAGATCTGCTCTACAAGGGTGGAAAGTCCATCCTGCCACAAAGAAGAGAACAGCATGATCCCAAGACCAACCAGTAAGCACCTGTGGGAAGCATACACCTTGATCTCAATATCTTATGAGCTTGAAATATTGACCAAATATTTGGAAAGCAAAGGTGCTATGAAGACTATCTGCCTAGTACACAATGAACAGCTGCAAATTGTTTGCACACTGATGGCAGCTCATGTCCACTTCTTGCAGGTTGACAGAAAAGAGTGGCACAAGACACCCTCATAAATTTTATCCCATTGAGAAAAACAGCAGAGCCCAAAGTCATCATTAGGCATTTCCTGGACAGAAGAGCCCATTACTACAACATCTCCTGATCACACTAAACATTTGTTGATACACCAAAGTAGGGAATAAAGCTCCCAATTTAGACCAGGTGTCTGCAACAGTAAGAGACCATACCAGTGTCACCAGAATAGCTCTACTGCAACAAAATCAAAAGCCACTCTGAAAAAAGAAAAACAAACCAACTCTAAAAATCCTGAAAACTCCACACTCCAGCAGATTTGCATCTCGATATTTTTCATAAATACACAAGAAAAAGCTAGAAATAGAGCCAGAGATAAGTAGAAATACACTAAGACTGATTAAAGAATCATTCTATGTCTTAAGTAAATATGAGTTCATCTCTCAACACTGTAACTTTATACGTATATTACACATTAAGAAATGTTATTTTATAGCAAAGCTGCAAATAACCATCTTGCCTAAGTGAACCTAAGTTAGCTTAAATATTAAAAGCAAAATGGCATTATCGTTCTCTTTGATCTCTTAAACTATGGGAAAGTTTTTCCATGCTATTTATATTCTAAATAATATGCCTCTCCAGGTTTTAATTACAAAACTCTAAATAAATCCCATGAGCATACACTTATTATTATCTGTCTGCTGAGTTCCTGTTTGTAATTCCAGCTAATTACTTCCCCTGTCAGGAAAATATTCTCTAAAGTCACAGGATGCCATACAAGTACCTCAATCTCTTTCATTTTACATCTCCCAATGTTTGATACAGAAAATGTAAATTCATTTGGCTACTGCTGTAAAAGTAAGAAACTTGAAATAATCTCTGCATTGTCAGCAGGTCTTTACCTTGTGTGCTTAATCCAAGTTACCATGGTGATATTTAATTGCACAGCCACACAGTTTGATTGGTTTATTTTAAATTGAAGTTTTTCTGCGGAACAGCACAGGATCCTAGCTAAGACTAGACAAATGGCTTTCAAAATATTGCAGTGAGTCATATTGTTGTCAGTGACTAGATTAATTTGAGTTCAGTTAAAATATTTCTTCTCTTTAAGCTTATACATATATGACAACGTGCATAATATGAGGATTTTTAGCATTATACTTGGGAACTGAGCATTTTGAGTATAATTAAGCAGCATTTTATTGTAAGAAGGGCAATTAAAACCTAAGTGAAAATTAAAATTCAGTAGGCTTTTGTTGGTGGTATCGTCTTTCTAAAACAAATTACCTTGCTGTTCCACAAAAACAATCCAGACAAGAACCTTTTACAATAGGCTTATACTTGATTTTCTTTATAGAAAACCATGAATATATTTATATGACAGAAATAAAGCCAAAAGGACAAATGCAGCTTCTTCAGTGCTGGCTTTTGTGCCCCTCAGCATGCAGTTCCTTAGTATATAAATGACTGCTGGAAAGCCATTATCAATATGGCATTTCCTGCCACAGCATTAACACATTAGATAACTTGTTCTAAAATCTGTACATAAACCATAGTGACCTGGTGGACTTCAACTGTGTTATTTAAACAGCATCAATACATTGTGCTAATTCTCACCCTTTTTTGTTGCTCTACAATCCAGCTCCAGCACATTTTTTTCTTAATGCCACAAGTGAAGTTCTGGGGTAAGTTTTCACCTAAGCTTTGCTGTGAAAGGTCCGAGTTCCATCACTGAGTATCAGATACCTT
>JBCJKH010061248.1:3121-16579 GCA_039877255.1 Loriculus beryllinus
AGTGCTATTAATTGGTTCCAAAATTCAGAGGTCTGAGTAGCTGGCAGTTTCACTAGGCTTCCCAGATTTATAAGGCTCTTCTAAATATATACCGTGTGCACTGACCTCCGCAGGAGAGTTTGGTGCTGGTATGAGGTGTACCCATATATTTGTACCTTCATTCCCTCAAAAAACAGGGAAAGAAACTGCCTGTAATTTGTCAAATAAACAAATGGCATGCCCATCAGACAGGGCAATGTGCAGAACTGTTTGAAGTTGTAAGGAATGGTTGGTGGAGCTGGCTCAAAGCAACTCCACTGTATCAAGATGCCAGGTTTGTTTCTTTGACAGTTGTTGGTAATCTTCAGTGATAGGAAGCTGGTGTGTGTTTCGAAGAAGAGGTACAAGGACATACTCTGTATTTCATGAGTCAGTACCCTGCCTTAAACATGAATTAGTTACAGAAAAACCAGGCTGTAAGGACGAGCTCTTGTGCCTTGAGAAGGGAGGGTTCACGTGTTTTATTGAAAGCTGTACATTTTGTGCAGGGACCCTGCTGGACTTCCAGGCAAAGCACCTCTTGTCCTCAGTAGGATTAGGATAACACATTAAGATTTGCCTCTCGTGGCCAAAAGATTATGAGCGATGTAAAAAGAATGAAACAGATACTCAGCTGATACAGGTACATGCAAGCCCAGAGCATTGCTTTGATTTACATTGTTTGGAGGTTTAGTTCTGGACACAACCACATTATTAGGACAGATGATACCTGCTGAACCTCACCACAGCTGTTGCTGTGCTACTTATATGTGAAGACAAACTTCACCTCCTTAAAAGAGAAAAACCTACCCCCCCCTGGTGCCGCCCAGCTTCTTGGCAGGGTCTGAAACTGCCTGTCCTGCCTGAAGGACAAGGCAGCCTGGCTTTATGAGCTGTCAGCACAAAACCCTTATCTGCACATTTTCTCTGTCCCTGATTGTCCTGTCTGCAGGACATAGCAAAACCAGGTTTGCCAAAACTCACCTTGTGCAATGCTTCCATTTTGTTCTGATCTTGGCCTGAAAATTCCTCTTTTCTGAAGCCCATAAAAACTGAAGAACTGCTTAGGTTGACTTTATCCCTTAAAAAAAAAAAAACCAAAAAACAGGCTGAAATCCAGCCTCTCTTCCTGTCTGAATGAGGGCTTAGGACTCTAACTGAAAATTCTTCATTAGTTACTGTTTTAACCAGCTAGAAACATAAGTTTTAGTCATCAATTCTTTCAGAGGGTTGTTAGAAGTGAGTGCAAAAGCATAAGCAGGCACAATTTCATTTCATTTCTAGGAACTTTTGCATATGTTCTTTCCAAAGCAAGTCAGTGAAAAATGTGATAGCGTCATAAGCACTGAGAGACAGAGATCTGATAATTTAGGATGCAAAGTGTGTCTGTTAAAATTTGCTAAAATATGGCTTTGATTGATGTCATGACTGAAAACTGCTATGACTGATGGCATTTCAATGGTGTTAGTGAAATGGAAAGACCTGAAGCTTCAGATCATCCATCATGTGCAGATGTTTACTTTGCTGCAAGGGTTCCCATTCCTATAAAGGAGGCTGGCTGGGTGGGTTATAGTAAAAGCACCAGCATTCTCCATGGCATCCCGACTCATAGCTAACTGGAGAAACTCAGCACTGCCCTGTATGATGATTTACACAGGTTCTAAGCTTATTTTAGAATTTGTCAAGTGTAGAGAGAAATAAAGTGCTGACACACATGTGAGGCAGACATTGGAGTTCACTTTGGCAGATGTTTTGCACTTGGTTTACTCATAGCAGGATTGTTTTCTGGACCCACTCATAGGGATTATTATGGACTGGGAAAAAAAAGGTAAGAAGTTTCATTTCTTCAAATGGAGTTCACTTTAAATGGGAGTGGGTTTTTTATTGAGGAGAAGGTAAGGTTAATGAAACATAACTGATGATACACCAGGGACTTCGCTGTTCATATTGATGTTCATGTAAGGGCTTAGGTCACTATACTGATATGCCCAAGATAAGCAGGCAATATGGGAGTGCACAGATAAGATATTTGCCTTGTTATTCTGTTATATCGTATTTGCAATAAGATCTCGAGTGCTATTTAATTTGCAGTTTTTATGCCCAAGATTGATAGATTCTGGTTATCTTTTATAAATAGCATAGCATACAGACAGGACCAGCCCCAGACAAAAAAGTCAAACAATTATCTGAGACCCTGCAGGCCAGTCTAGACCATCCAGGAAAATTTCCTGACCATCAGGTTATTGCATAGTACCTGGCCTGGTACCCAGCTTACCTGGTCATATTCCTAGGCAGGCTGAACTCTCCTCTGGATGTGTAAGGGTGCCCAGAGAGGCAGCAGCTGCAGAGCTGAGGGGTAACCCCCTCGCACATCTTTGTTGCTCTAAAACAGAGACTAAGCCAAGACCTGTGCCTCTAGTCTGGGACATGTAGTACCAGCCATGAAAGTCAGGCACTTGGCAGATGAGTGTAATGCAGATGTGGTGGGGACAGGAGTGTGAGAAAGCAGGGTCCAAATTGTGGCATGAGAATTCAATGTGAAGAGTGGTATAGGTTGGAATAGAGGAAGAGGACAATGACAGCATGAAAGAAGAAGACAAATTTGCATTTTTAGGACCCAGCTAGGTCCTGGATTTTGGTGGACTCCAAAATGTCTGAAGCCTAGTCTGGAAGTAATTTTCAAATGTTAGCTTATTATAAAAAGAGTATGTGTGATGTTGCAGTTTGGTAATAGTAGACATTTACCTGGGGATAAAGTTAAGTTCACATGTTAAATTTTCATGCTGTCATAGCTTGAGTTTTATTCAAGAAATATTTTTCCCAGGGGGATTTGTATTTGCCTGAGTGACTTAAGGTGCCAGATGGCTGAAGGTACTTCAGCTTCATTCTTTTCTCTAACACTGACTACCTGCCAGTTCCTCACTCTTTCAAATGCTGTATGTACCTAAGAAAAAAAATGCTCCGTAAGAAAAATGAAATATCTCACTGTCGCTAAAAGACATATGAAAAAAACCCAAAACAAACAGTGTTGCATAAGCTCAAAAAGCACATCTCATCTGATCAGAACCTGCTTGTGCTTCAAGATCTCAAAGGAAGCACCTCGTCAGGGTCCACCTCTCCGAAAGAGATTGCAGATAGGAGAGTTTAAGGACACTGTAACAGCTTTAACAAATTATTAGTTTAACTTGAGAGAAAAATGCCCTTGCCTCAACTTGGAGGTGCAAGTGTGACAAAGGTCTATAGGATCAGAACTCCCCATGGCATTACCTCATTCTCAATTAGCAACTTAGCAATCTTCACAGGACAGGCCATCTTTTGAACAGTGTAATTTCTTGACACTAACCATTTAGTCCTGTAACAGGTATTGCCATTGCTAGTAACAAGTCATAGGCTCTGTATGGAGTTTGTAAGCTTTCAGAGCTGAGGCTTGGTAAGTTTACTCTTTCTTAACTTCTCCTGGCCTGCCTTCAGCTTTGATTTCCCTGGTTTAGCTGTGACAGCAGATTCTTTGATTGATCATGTAGCTATGTCTAATTTGTCTTACTTTGTTTATCTTTGTGTGGTAAAACTGATAGCTTTACATAAATAGAAATAACAAGCAGTTATGCTATGTAGAATAAGATATTTATGGCTCTAATGTAGTGATGACAGGGAAAGAAATGCATATTTGGCATTATAGCAGATGCCTTGAGAGATGGAGACATGCGATGGGCATAGAGGCATGCAGACATGAAACGATAAGAGACATATGTGATAAGGCACAGGTGAGCACTGGGGACCCCATAGCTATAGACAGCTGAATAGTCATAAGTTAAAGAAATGTAGACATGAGGATGGAAAAATAATGGGTTTGGAGGTAACTCAGAGAACACAGAAATAATATCTATCATATGCAAAATTCATCATGTAATGGAACCTGGATGTGTGGATCTGCAGACCAGCAAGAAAGGAGCAATGGTGCAAATGCATGTTAACAAACATAAAAAAGTAATCCAAGTACATTCTGGAATGAAGAAGAGACTACATGGGCATCATGCTTGTCCTGGTGCAGGACATATTCTGTGCTTAGCACTAAAAACATAAATATTGACAAGATGGTTTGATTGAAGGCTATCTAGAGTTTTGTTCTGCTTGAGTGTTGCACTGGATGGGAGTAAAGACAGGTGAAACAAATGTTTGTTTGGTATTAATGAACAAAAATATCCCCTATTTTGGCTTGAGAAAAATAAAAACTGAATGGAAAACAGTTGCGTATTTTTCTTCCTGGCGTACTGTCATGTATGGACCACAGCTTTAAATTCCAGTGTTAGTCTTCATTATCTATGAAATTGCACAGTTCTGTTGGTATAACTCTCTTACCTTTAATAAAGGGCCATGAATGAGAAATTTGGTTTAATTGCATAGTGTTAAGTAGAAGCAGTGTTTCTAGCATCTAAATTGTATTAGTGAAGACATCCTAGGGCCTGAAAGAGCAGAAGGGGATACTAGTTTTGTCTGGTTACTAAATTGGTACAGATGGAGGTACTCCTGGTCTAGTTCAGCACCTGCCATGTCTATGGCATGTTTTCTCCGAATCACTCTGAAATCCTCCCCTGTGTGGGTCTGCATACAGCTAGGCAGGCAATGTGGCTTTGACTACACTGTACACTAATCAGGCTTTCAAATGAAGATGGAGCATAATTAAAGTCAGTGTAAAATTGCCCAGAAGGCAGTAACACATTTTAACAGGCTTTAGCTCTTTGACATTTATATAATAAAAAAAGTGTGCTTTCTCCTTAGGGGTACAAACCCAGAAAGTGTTTGGTCTGACTTAGCTGGAGGGGGTAATGACCTTCAAAAAGATGTGCCATGCCTTGCAGAATGCAGCTGAAAGGCATGAAAACAGTTCCCTTCTGTTTCTGTGCTGCAGACACCAGCCTGGCTGGTGGCCTTAACTCACATGCAGAGCCCAACAGCAGAAAATAATTCTGTTCTGCAGAGGCAGCAGTGCAATGATCTTGCTTTCAATGTCACCTCACACATCAGCCTCTTTTTTGCCTCTCATGCGTGGAAGTACTTACACTCTCCAGAGTGGTAGAAATATGTTTGCCAGCTCTTGTGGACTCATCTGTTTGAGACACATGAATGGTAAAGGTGGTAAAGGTATCTAAAAACGTAGAGAAGAAAGGCCACCCAGGAGTTTTCAGATCTTGAGTGAGACATATCTCCAGCTTGGGCACCCATGGCAAATTCAGGGCAACATCTGCTTCTCCTGTGAATGCATAGTAATGGGATTCCTGCTGCCCTGGAGGAAAAAATGCTGATTTGGGATCGGTAGCAACAGTGCTGTACAGGTCGCTGTATCTAAGAAAATGCAGATATTTCAGAGGGTTACATCACATTCTGTCCCACCAGGCCTGTGTGGCTACAGTGACCAAAAAAAGTAAAAGAAAAAAATGAGCCGTTTGATTTAGAATGGCAGCTAAGGCAGGAGTTACACTACTGTGCGCATAAATTTCCACCTGATCATTTCTCTAAAATTAAATTGATGTATTGAGTCTTGAAAAATGCTAGTGGGGGTCTAGAACGTAGAAATAGGGGTCCTGAACTAATGCAGCTTTATAGGTATCAGTCTGTCTGGTTTAGCACATAGGTGGGACTTTATGAATCAAACTCTCCAGGGAGAGATATTAGTGTCCTGGGAAGTGTTAGGCCTGTCTACCAAGAACTAGATGAACTTATGTGAGGTAGAAACTATGAAGAGTGCACTGTTCAAGGGAATTCTCTGCAAAGGCACAGGGGCAGTCCCCTTGCACCTAAAAAGTTTAGAGTGTCATGGGAGTCCATCATTTTCTGTCTATCCCAAGGTGCTCAGCCACCACTTAAGTCATTTTCCCATCTCATTATCATGTAAATGAAATGCACCATGTTTCTGTAAGAGGCTATTAGACTGCTGTGGTGAGTACTTTTTGTTTGATTGGATAAAGTAAGTTTACATGGATTTAGGATTCCAAACATACTTTCCAGTTTGTTTACAGCCAATATATAGAAAAACCTGATGGCCCATAATCAGGAAAGCACAGAAGTCTTGTAAAACATAAAGCAGAATTCTCATTAGGGTTGATATAATAAGGTCAATAATTTGGAAATAATGCTACTGTGTCAATATTTCTACATACTTTTCTTCTCAGGGGTTCATAAATCTCTCATAAAAAAACAATTGTCTCAGAATGAAAAACCAGTGGGTAAAATTTTATATAAAATTAGTTAAGCATTGGTTTTAATTTGAAATATTTTCCTGCGTTTTCCACTGCTGGTTTGCTCATCTTTGACAAAAAAGACAAATAGTTACTTTTATGAAACAGTCCTGAGGAGGTAAAAAGCTCTCATTTGAGCTCAGCTGTTCAAATTTAGAATCCTCTGAAATGTGCATTTTCCCTCCCACTGTCATGCTGGGAGGCAGCAGGAGGGAAGGCTTGGAAGGAAGGATCATCTTTGCTGCCTTGACTGCTTGCTGCAGTGCATGCGGGTCAGGGCCTTTGCTTGCACCTGACCTCCCAGCATTTTGTTTCTGCTGAAAAAATGCCCTCAACATCTGTGTGCCTGCTAATGGACACGTGTAAGACTGGCAGTGTCCTGGTGGTAGTGTGCTATTTCATAGCCAAGCCGAGCTACTGCCCTCCAGGTGGGCATTATGTTGCCTGTTCTGCTGGTAGGACACATCTGGTCAATTGAGGCCACCCCTACATGGCCACCCAGAAGACTGGTACTGGTTATATGAAAATACAAAATAGCAGTGGAAGCAAAAGGAGAGGGAATAGGATAGAAATTGTGTGTTAGGATTTTCATTTCAAAACATGACGCTGTGAGGGTACTAAATATAGGGTACCAAAGACACAGATGGCAGAAAGATGTTTTCAGAACTGCATGTTCAATGCCTCTTGAACTAAATAAGAGTTCCATTTCCAGGGCATAACTGGAAATGACACAGGTTAGTAGCGCACCTTTAGACAGCAAAATGCCTTTTAAATTTGACCTTAAGTATTTAACATCTAAATTGGGAACCTTGGACACCTGTACACTTCTGCGAATTTCAGCCTTTGTATTCTTTGTCTGTTTCAGTATTTCTGGATATTTTATCATTTGTGTAATTAAATTACAGGAAACGGGCAGGTAATTTTCTAATTGGAATATTACAGTTTTGTATTTTCTAAAATAATTTTTAAAAATTATAAGATTATGCTGGACTTCATGGTCTGTAGTTCACTGAGAGCATTCAAATGACAGGTAATGTTAATCAAATACTTATTCGTGTATTTTATAGATAATTTCAGTGGTTTTGAATTTATTAAAATAAAAATGGATGTATTTTTATTGTGACATGAGAAGCTACAATAAATTAATGGATATGTTTTTCAGCTCATTAAAAAGGTAGCAGCTTGATATTGCATTGTTACTGCTGATTACTTCTATAGTGAGAAAATATATGGCTATTCCTTACAGGCAGTAATGATAGATAATAATTGGTTTTAAAGATGCCAGCAGAAAACTCTAGTGAATGGAGGAAGTGAAACAATTCTAACATGACCAAATGAAATAAAATGTACAATACATTGCTATGTATTACAAATCTACTTCTGGTAGCTGAATGCCAGCTCAATGCCACAAAAAAAAAAAAAAAAAAAAAAAATGCTTGTAATGTTTTTCAATATTTAGACAAAAGTCAGCAGTTTTCATCTGATGTATAATTGCGTGTGACAATAATGTATATGAAAGTGAACCAGTGACTGACAGTTTGATTGGATTAACACAGCTACTATATTCTAAGACTATGAAAAAAAAACCTGGTTTTGTCTCACAGCATATTTTGAATTCAGGTAAAACTCAGATTCAGTGGAACTTCGCACTATCCAGAAGGGACAGTGAATAATTCTACAGAAATTAGGAGAAGTGCTACCAGAAAGAGAATTGCTACTTCAAGTCTAACCATATTTGCTTGCTTCCCTGTGACTGTTTAATCCAGTATAAGGAAGGTATTGTATTTACTGAGGTGCCTTTGGAAAATTACAGTCCTATTCTTATGGAAAACGAATTGGTTTTTATGGCGGACTGTACCCAGATACTGCTTTATTAACTGAGGGATTTTTTTCTGCCCTATAGTAATTCCATTTGTGCATTGCTCTTTCCTGCACATCTGTGTTGCTGTGGGAGTTCTGAGAAAATATGTAGAGGATGAATGCTGCTGGTTGTTACGTAGAGCTATGGATGGTTGGTATTTGGCTTGACAGAAAGGAAATAATTCCAGAGATTCTTGTAGAACAGGTCAAGGTTCATACCTCGTAAGCTAAATAATATGAAATAACCAGACAAAGTAATTATATTGTGGAATAAGAGATCCCCAAGGGTTGTTACAGAGGTTTAACTACTGTGTCTGTAATTGTATCACTAAAATGCCTTGCCAGATTAGGCTGAACAACCATTCTGAACCTAAAGACTGTCTGTGGTAGCTCTCTCAGGATCCTTTCAGTTTTGCTGTGAAAACAGAAGCACGGAACTTGATCACAGGCCATATCCTGTGAGAGAAGAAGGTAGCCTTTAAAGCACTGAATGGATGTGCTCCTTCAGGGTAAGAGTTATGAGTACATCACCCCATGATTACTGAAGGAAATGTTTCCCTTAGAAAGCCATACCTTTAGATAACAGAAAATGCTACTGTGTTCTGAGGACCAGCTCCTGATAGCCTTTGTTTCAACGACCTTAATTCAGTTGTAAAAGAAGGCTGACAGGCTTCTATTACTTGGTTTCACATTGTCATGGTATTGTGTTGGCTATGCCTGTCCTCCAGCCACTGCTGTCACAGCCGGGCTCCCAGCAGAGCTGGGCTGGGCTGGGCTGTCCTAGGCTGAGCTGAAGCACTTCCTTGTGAGTTGGGAATGGGGAAGATTCTGGCATCTGCTCCCTTCTGCTCTGCCAAAGGGTTCACAATCTCCTGGAGAGGGCACAAGTGAACAGCTTTCATAAATTCCACCTAATCAGCCTAGAAAAATCACTGTCAGAGCCCTACCTACACAGCAGTGGCATTGGTCAGATTCTCCTACCTTAATATGAGATCCTAGATATTGAAATCAAGCCTCAGAAAATGTATTTGGATGTATTCTGAGTACTACTGGCTTTTACTAAATTAGCCAGAGCCACAGTCACTTATTTTGAAGCCAGTTTAGTTTTGTGTGTCAGGAAGTTGTATCCAGAAGGTTTTCAAAATAATTTCTGGATTAACAATATTGGGTTTACCTCATTTTGTGTTCCCCATTCAATAAAGTTTTATTGGAAAACTATTTTGTCATGATTACAGAAAATAGAGTAAATTTGCATGCTTTCTACCTTGGGAAGTTCTAACACTTCTGATGGGAATTTGATTGAGATGGGAAAGATTGGGATGGAAATGGCCATCCAGAAAGCCTGATAAGCTAGGAAATGTCAGCCATTCATTTCTTCCCATTTTTAATACAGATCTACAGTGAGATATTTAAATTGAATCACTATCATTTTATTGATTTAGAGCATAGCATGACATAAGCAGCTAGAAAGATCTTGAGATCGAGATGGAACAGATAAAATATCTAACAAGACTTTTTCTAGAACTGATGTATAGAAACTCCATTAAGATCTTCAATACACCTTTAAAGAGCTTTTGCCTCACCAAAAAAAACCCAACAAAAGCTAGACTGATATACAACAAACTATCTTTATTATGGACTACAGTAATTGCTTTCAAATCAATAACTATCATGCTTTCCCATTACTTTTTCTCCCATCTTTACTAATTATGGTTCAGTAGTGGACATAACCCTGCCAATTTAAAGCAAGCAGAAATTTCACTGAAATCATAGCTTTCACTGTTTAATTGCAATCTTTAATTGCATGAATTCAACAAATGCATGAATGCAGCCCATTTGTTCACACTGTTCACTTAGGCAAGTATACCAACTAAGGCATCTGATTCGTAGTCACACAGTTGACTTTTTCCAAGACATATTTGGTGAAAGTCTCTCTTTCCACAGTAGTTTTTGATACAGTGGGTTCTTGATCATGGTTGGGGTTTTTGGCTGGTGTTATAATTCAGACAGCAGTAATGACCTCACATCCAAGAGAGGACAAATGAAAAACTGTCAGACAAAATAAATTAAAGGTGAAGAAGAGGACTGAATTTGATTGGACAGTCATCATTTTTGAAGAGATATTTTCTTTTCTGTTCTTTATTGTGAATCTGTCTTGGTTTTGCCTGAACTGAATGTACACTCTGATGTGACCTGGTGCTTTTCTTTTGAAATCAATAATCATTGAAGTTATGTGGCACTTACCATTAACCCAAGGCTTTTTTTTCTCTGTACAGAACTAATAAATCTTATCTAAAGCAATTTCTCCTTTTTTGTCAGTACACGTTTTACAGAAAATTATTCATGGGTTAAAACTTATATGGGTTAAACCTTAAACAGGGGAAGTTTAGATGGGATATAAGGAAGAAGTTCTTTACAATAATGGTGTTGAGGCACTGGAATGGGTTGCCTAAGGAAGCTGTGAATGCTCCATCCTTGGCAGTGTTCGAGGCAAGGTTGGACAGAGCCTTGGGTGACATGGTTTAGTGTGAGGTGTCCCTGCCCATTGCAGGGGGGTTGGAACTCGATAATCTTAAGATTGTTTCCAACCCTAACTGTTCTATGATTCTATAAATATGCATCTCTGTGTATGAGGAAACAAATATGTTTACATGCCTTTGAGTTGTTTAACCACATAAGTTAGATTTGCACATATATACAAAAGAACAAAAATTTAAGACAAAAGACTAAGGATCCTGTAATGACTGCTTGGTGGAAATGATGGTTGTCAAACTCATTGTCATGATAGTTACTCTTATGTTCAGTCTTCTAACTAGTATTAGCTAGAAATTTTGACATTCAAGAGGATTGCTCATGATAATAAATAGAGTCAGCATCTAGTGACCAATATTTTCATGCTTTTAAATTTACAGTTTAAGTTCTCCAGATAGTGAAAAATCTAGTATTTTTAAAACAAAATAAATAAAAAGCCTTGAAATTGAGGATTTAACCTTTTCTGCCTGCAGAGGTGTCTTGCTGGGTAGCTGGTGTGAAACAGCTTATTACAGCACCCAACCTCAGTTCACTTCTGCAACATCTTCCTTGAGGAGGTTTCATAGTATTTTGTGAATGTAAGGAAAGTTTCCCTTGTTACCAGAGGCAGACAAGTGTCAAATCTGTTGTACTAATTATGAAATCAAAGTTTCATTTACATTTTTAGTCCTTTTAGAAAACAGAGTTGAAAGACAATTTCAGGCATTACACCTGCCTGTTGGTGACACTGACAAATAGCACAGTTTTACACTTGAATCATAATCTTTAAAAATGTTTTCTCATCTTCATTGTTCCTCAGGGAAAGGCTTACATGAGCAAGAGCAATACTAATACCTGGAGAGAGCAAGGGAATACTGACTACACACAAACTGCTGTCTAATGCACTATAAAATAAACTGAAAATATGGAGAAGGAAACTGTTTTCTGTAATTCTTTTCATCACAGGGTTTAAGGAGTCCTTTAATAGAGGCAGATAAGTTTATTGTTCAGGGTAAAATTGATTAAGAGAGGTTTTTCTTGCACTCTGAACCACGTCTTTGGTGGTTCAGCAGATATTTTCCCCATTGTCCAGAGCATGGTTCCAGTCTGGCAGAAGCTGACCCTTCACAAGGCTATGAGAAAGCTAAGGACAGCATGGGATGTCCTTCTGCCCCCCTGAAAAGTTATAGACTTGTGTCCTTCAGAGTGCAAATCTCAGCCTTATTAGAAGCTGGCCTTTTGCAGTTTAAGTGGTGCAGGCACCGTTGCATACCAGCACGGTGTCCTTAATGGATGCACCACAGAAAGAGAGTGACTCCATTAAACCAAAGTACAGCCTTTTAATTCCCTTTGGTCCTGAGCACTCACTTATCACTATCTCACAGCATCCTACATCCAAATCAAACCTGCCAGCTGCTTGGAGCTCTAGTTGTGTTTAATTTAGTTAGTTAAAGCGGCACCTCGACTTCTCCCTCCCAACCGCAGACAGGTTCCTTTCATGCTATGCTGAGTGGGCGTTTTCTCTCCTGACATGAAAGGGCAGCCAATTTGTAAGGGGGAAAATTAAATTTAGGACACTTAGTTCATAGGAGAGGAAGGAAAATAGAGCAGGGGGGTGAGACAGGGGTATAGCATTTATAATGTGCATTCAACACATACACACATATATATATACTTGCAGAAACAGTAAAGATAATAGATCAAAAACAGCTAGTAATTTTTGAGCAATTGGTAATGCTGCACATCTTTTCATAATAGGCTGTTTTGCATTTATTGCCAAGACTTCATGAGTTTTATTAATTCTTCTTTTGTCCCAAGAAAGAGAGAAAAATAAGATTTCCTTCTACCCTACTCCTGGAAATCCAGAAAAACCCTAAACCACAGTATTTCACCATGAGTGTGACTGATCTGAATTCAAATTCTTATGTCTGCTCAAGGGTTTCTTTATGATTCTGAGCTGGTCCCTCAGCAGTTACCACATCCAGTGCTCCAGTCCTCCATCTGTGAAACAGGACTAGGTCATCTTTCTTTTAGTTCTCTATTTATTGTAGTTCGCTCAGGAATCCTCTGAAGCACGTATTGGCCGTGGATATATGCAGCACCTATCAAAATTAACTCTGAGGTGTGTTTTTCTTTCAGTCTGCATGCATGAATCCCCTTAAAACCAGTTTCTATAGAACTGTGACCCCGAAGAAGGGGATCAGAAAGGAGGATTTAACTGTGGGAAAGAATAAGATTGGATATGTAAATGGTAGAAGATACCAAGTGATTGCTCAGCAGGAGGGCAGGCATGTGCTGCATGCCTCAGGAAAGACAGCCAAGAGTCCTGCTGAAGTTTTACCTTCCAAAATCTGTTTCGTAGAGAATGATGCATTTGCAGAAAGTAGACGTGTGTAGCTTGTACTTATGCAGTAGAACAAGCCTGTTTTGGCACATAAACTTTCTGCATGATGGAGAAACCATGGTTGTGGTGGTTTTCGCATCAGTAGGTTTTCTGGAAGCCCTGAAGTAAAATATAGCAATTCAGATTCGCATGTATGTTCATTCTGTTGGTGTTCCTCACAAATAGGAAATATGTTTCCCTTGGTGAATTTAGACTCGATACTTGCTTTTTGTCTTTTTGAAGATAAAAAGTTCATTCACATTCTCTACTTCATCCTGTGCCTTCCGGTCTTGGGGCATTGGCTGCCTCCAAAAACAAGAGAGTAACAGGTATATCCTGAACAACAACAACTTGCCCTTTAGCTGAGGCTGACAATGAGAGAAGAGAAGAGGGGCTGCTTAATTTTTTCCTTAAGAAAACAAAGGTCTCTTGACCTCTACTGACGAATCT
>JBCJKH010061254.1:0-12645 GCA_039877255.1 Loriculus beryllinus
CAGTATGTTGGAAGTGTTACCTGATTCTCTCTTCAGCAAGGTATCAGTGGTGAAAGGATGTCTCTGGGGGCTGTTCTCACCTATGACTCCTGATATTTGCGCACCATACCTAGCCACATATCAGCATTTTTATCAAACACAAAGACTTACTGGGGAATACTGCAGCTCTGATTTTTTAACACAAGAAAGCCTGTTCTGACCATTTCTACCTCAGAAATGTTGAATTCTTTTTTCTACTTGGAAGGGTCTATACAAAAGAAAGAAAACATCTGCAAAAGAGAAGACATTTTTTTCCTCTTCAGTATTAATTCCTGCAGATCAGATGAGAAGCCTGATGTTTCTTGCTATGCAAAGCCTTCTTTGAATACGTCCCCAGTATCTCACACCATACTATGCAGACTGCTTACAAGTTTGGTTTTGGTCACATCATCTTATCCTAAAGATAAGGGTAAATACTGTGATGATTTTCAGACTTCTTGTGTCATGCCCCTAGAAGATAACTTCTCAGGACAGTAATTTCCAGGCTAGGTATTTTTAAGTGAAAAATTAGAGATTTAAATTTAATTCCTCATTTTGCTTGTTCTGTTGCATGAGAATTTGAGATAATCAAACTTCAGTGTTCTGAATTAACTATGCTCTACCCAAACACACATCCACAGTATTTGCAAACACAAGCTTGAACAAAATACACACTATGTGCAGAACCTCCAAATTCAGTTCCAGAGAGTTAGGTGAGGCAAAAAAAACCCAAACAAGATAATGTATCTAAGAATAGATTATCAATGCAGACTTAAGTAAATTGCTTGTCTTTGAAAACAAATTCTTAAGTAAATTGCTTGAGAGCAGCCACAGTTCTGCATCCACACTGAACTCTCCTGCTGGGATATCTGAGAGCAGAAACTCAATTCTGCAGTGAACTGAGCTACTCTACATACAGGCATTGAAAGAATATGGTTTTTTTCTTCCAAACACGTAGGAAGACCTCTGGAAACATATTAAGGAATTCATACTCGTTAGATGACAACCAGAACTTATAGTTAATAGCTACCGTACCAGTTCACGAGGTGTGGTAAGTCTAGCTTTTTGCTGTGTCAAACACAACAGTTAAAATCAAGCCAGATTACACTAGAGTATCACACCAAGTAGTATGTTACTTAAGTGGTGTTACCAGCTCAATAAACTCTACACCCAAACTGATAAAAAAGTACCCATGACTATAAACTAATCACACTATATTTGGTATATTTATATAGATTTGTAGATTTGTAGTATGAAATCTATCATGGGAGATTTATACTACAAAAATGGACAGAGGTTATTTTATCGGTGCACGAGTGATATATTCCTTATACACTACATTATCTGCTGACAGTAACCAGGTCTACTGAGCGACAAAGAGGAAATCACAGGTGAGCCCATCTAATAAACATAATCCATATTTTTAGGGAAATTTGTGGAATGTAATTAACAACAACAAAAATATCAACTTCTAAATGGAATTCCTTCAACTGTGTCATCCTGCCTCATTACCGCTTTCTGCTTTAAAACAAGAAGGGGTAATCACTGAGTATTGTCAAAATGCTCACAGCTTCACAAGCCCTGGGGATGATTCCTGTGCACTCAGACTGGTAAAATGGACATTAATCTGTTACCATTATCTCTAAGATACACAAGCCTGTTGTTTAAAAAAAACCCCACAAGACATGTTTCCAAACATGTGCTTTTATGTGGGTCTGGTAACATTATTATGAATTTTATTTATTAATACCATTATTATGTATATTATTCATTATGAAACTTACAGATAGTACTGAGAACATTTAGAGAATCCTAAGATGGAAGAATCTCTGGGGGCTGTTTTCACCTATGACTCCTGATAGTTACTCATCCTACCCAGTCAATTCAATAGGCAACCAAGCTCAAGCCTGGCATTCCCTAGAGCCTAAAAGCCTGGCATTTTAGAATTAACACTGGTTTGTGTGTATAGTGGCATAAATGCATATTGCAAGGTTCTGTCAAGCTGTAAGGCATCCTTTTGGAGGGAGAGGATTCCTTGACCACACAAGCTCCTGTCACACAGCTGGGGTAGTATGGAGTGCTTGGCTGAGTTCCACAAAGCGTTTGCGTGTGTGCCTTCATTCCCCTTTGCAGTTTTGGCTCTGCCACCAAAAAGGTCAGAGTGCATTACTAAACCTAATGAAAACCTCCCCACATCTGGGAAGCAATCTCTTCTCTTGCTCTGCTTCTACACAAACAGAAAACCCAGAAGTTTAATCCATGTAAAGGTCACAAAGTGATTAGCACACTCAAAGGTGGGACTCCTTTCACCTTAGAATTGGAGATAGAGAAATTTGGAAGGTTTAGTGATACCCTTTCAGCAGAAGACATTCTCCCACAGCCTTCTCTGCTCCCCTTAGATTTGTTTTCAGTTTGCTTGTCTGCTTGCTATTTCTTGGGAACGAAGTGGGACATGCCTGTTTGTTCATGAAGTGTTCGGCTAGGTTGGTTGCATACTTGAGTCATTTCCCATTACACTGATATTAAACACTTCTATAAACCCCAATGCCTTTTCCCATTATGTTTTTAGCTCATTGACTCCAGGTTTTACTCTAGAAACTACTCCTTTTCAATGCTAACTGCTTATCCTAGCTGAAGACCTGGGTTTTTTTAATGAGACACATTTAGAGGTCCATTTGAGTGTCAAAATTTCAAGACCCCTGCTTGCAAATTGATTTATCTTTTATATTTTAACAATCAAAAGGTATTCATACTTGTCTAATAAGAACAATGCAAATGGTTTTATATGGTCAGAGTTCCTCCACATATTATGACCAAGTCTTTGTTCTATCACTTAACATACCAGCACTGCTCTACAGTGCTCCTTGAAGAAAAAAAACATTCCTTAAGGTGGAATTTTATAAGTTGTCCGTCAATATTTGGATGGACAACCACAGTTAGGATGAGACCTGCCTACCCCAGGCCTATTAAGCAGCTCTGAGAACACTTCAGATATCTCATATGTCAGCAGTTCACAACCTAAAGATATAATTCATCTTTCTGAGAACCATCGCCTCATTTTGTCTCTCTGGTCCTCCCCTGTACCACAAACATGTATCTAATTAGACTACATAACATCCATGTTTAATTATCCTTAGCAGACTAAAATTTGCCAGTTTCCATATGGCTGATCTGTTCAATCTGCCAGGTTTTTCATGATTTATTCAGGAGAAAAAAAAAAATACCAACCAAAAAACAAAGAGGCAATTTACAAAAACAAATTCTTTGTTTCCCCACAGAAAGACCAGTTTCTATTCTCTGAGCCAAAAAACCTAGTACTAAACAATATGTACAACAGAAGCAGATGTAGCTATTATAGTGTGGCCTGGTGCTTTGAGAAAAGGGCGCACGAGTAAAATTAATGCATTAATACATTTACTTCAAGCTGTTTAACCTTTTCTACTTAACATCACTCATGGCATTCTTTTGAGTGTAAAATCTTCAACTTCTTCACCCTGGTTTGCCAGCCTGCAATCCCATCACCAGAACCCAGCATCACGATGTGTCTAAGGAGAATCCTGAGGGAGCACATTGCTAAATAGAGCCAGAGGAAGCTTTCGGTTTGTAAGCAACCATCACCCCTGTTGTCAAATCCAGCATTAAACCAATGGATCTATTTTGTATCAATATGCTTTAATTGGTTGTCTGGATGACATCTCCACAGAATAATGCCAGGATCAGTGGTGAGTACCGGGGCTGTGTTAGCACAGTAAACACGAAGTTATTATGTCCCTTTCAGAGAGCACAAAAGTTACTCTAGCTTGAAGCCATATGGCCTAGAAGCATGTTGACATATCACGGCAAGAAAGGGTTATGTCACAGAAGGGACCATGTCGAGGAGATCAGAAAAGCTGGATTGGCTACTTGACCAGTGTCACATCCCTGAACCCCGCATAAAGAGCTCGAACAAAGTGACATGAACTCATCTGCGGCCACTGTCTAGGAGCAGAGACCTTGAACAATGGCAGCACCTGCCAGATCGCTGCTCTCCTCCCCAATAAAGTCACCAACAGCCCCCTCACTGTTCCGTCATGTGCCTGGCACAAGGCCCCTATTGTTACCAGCCACTCTCACTCCAATCATTTCTCCTCTAAATGACACTGCCCCACCACAGGTCATTTCAAGGGGACTGAAAAGAAAGATTTTGCATCTGTTTTGAGTTGTAAGCACCAAGGGGGAGGGGGCCTGAAACCCCTTGATAGCTGGCAAATGGTAAGAGCAAAATGTCTCTATTGTTTGTGTTTGAACAAACAACCATACTACATGAGAGTTTTTATTGTCCTCAAGGCAATCTGCCACGAATGCTCCCCTTTGCCCATACTCTACAGAGAGGGAGGGGAAAAAAAATCACAATGGTCACAGTTAGGAAACCTTAGTGAGAGTTTAATGACCAGCTACCAACTAATGGATGGTGAGGAACATATGGCAGAGCTTGGCCTCTTCACATATTGATTAAAAATAATTTAAAATTTAAAGCCAAGTTTGTTTGACAAGGTTCCAGCTTCTCAGCAGCCACTTAACAATCTGAATAAATCTGAAGAGGAAAAGCTTAAATTCTAATCCAAGGCAAAGCAGAACTAACTCATTGTCACATTACATAATTGAATCTATTACATTCTCCTGGGATTAACAGCCAACCCTTAATGATTTTCTCCCTCTACCTAAAATATTTGCTGATGTAAACAGCAAAGCAATTCTTTTCAATATATGGTAACCTTTTTAGAGTGCCTTTATTAGACCCTCTTTATGAAACAGAAACACTGATGACTATAATCAAGACCTGTTGGTCACACTCTAAACATGTAATATTATTTATTGCAACAGAATGATTCTATTCTTATGTCCTTAAAGCACCGCTCGAGACGAACGGTCATATTTTTATACACATCTTTGTGTTTTCTAGAGTGATGAATGTCTCAAATGCTGGAGAATTTGAGATAATTGTTCTGAACGGATTTAAATAAAATGTAACTAACTGGATTACTTTCAAAACCAGCTACACATGAAAACAGATCAGATAACAGCATGGAAATTACAGTCCCTGTCTCACCAAGAATCAGATGTACAGCGAAGAAGATTCCAAGTAAATGAAAGGAATAAAAAACATGCTGGCACTCATTCTTAAATGGTGATTATTTGAAAAAGGAAGGAGGAAATGACCCTACACCCCAGCTTTACATACAGCAAGGATCTGGATAGAGACTTTGGGTATTTGGCAGCTGACATGAACTGGTGGCTGAAGCACTCAGTGTGAGGAGGTCTGTAACTTGCTTTCAATTCACGTGCTCCATAACCTCAGCCACATTGCTTTGGCTGTGGCTTCTCTCTTACTCTTTCTGCAGTGGCTTCTGCAGAACGTTCTGATCTTTTTCAAGGCTACACCCATTAATTCAACACAAGAGACACCAAAACAAAGGCTCAGAGATGAGACTTTCACCGGTCTTCAGTCCCACTAGGAACATTTCCTTTACATGGTAAAGGCAAGTGGCAGGTATGAAATAGGTACAAAACCATCTTTTGGAAAACAATACACCCCAAGTACTCCAGAGGACTCAATGGCCAACCTAAAGTAGCAGTGAGCTAAAGGATCTGCAGGATTTCCAGAGGTTACCATGGATCAGCTGAACTGGAAATGACAGGTAACGGAGGGGAAAGAAGTGTTAGAAAACATGGTAGTGATGCCATGATGGCATATATAAAAGGATAATGGCAGAAATTATGGGTAAAGAAAATGTGTTCCTTACCTGAGTAATAGTAGTAGTAGCACCAGCAGCATGGAAGTAGGCATCACAAGGTTGGAAATGTAGTTTGGCTCTTCACCAAAAGCTCAGTTAACTGCATCTTTTAGAAAAGTGACCTTAAAATATTTTAACAGGTTTCACGTGATTATATTTACTTATTTCTCTTAATGAAGCTACTAAAATACTGCTTAAGATCTCAATTTCTTCCTAGAGCTTTTCTATTATGCTACCACATCGGTCCACGGCAAAACTCTGAAAGGGATTAAGCTCCATACGCTGATGGAGACAGGAATAGAGCTCCTGAAACTGCTACAAGAGAGAAGACCTAACTTATTTAAACACCAAAAAAACTCTGGAAACGAAAACATGATCTTTGAGCACTGATGTGTGTATCAAAATGTGTCTAGCAACCACGCATTATTAACTGTACAGTGCTCCTCAGAGATAACAAAGAATGATTGCTGCATTTTATTGACTGGAAACTGGAATGCAGCAAGATATTTTTGTGAGGTCACACAGGAAAATCTGTGTCAACACCAGGATTAGAAGGGCAATCATCTGGCTTCCAGCTCCATAAAACCATACTTCCTCTGCAAAACAAAAAAATAAAAAATTGCTTTTCTAATAATAAAAGCCACTCCAGGAAGGGGTGGTCTTATGGTCTTGTCTTTCAACTTCAGAAATAGAAAGAATTCTGAGCTCCAGTCCTCCCTGCTTTTGGACCTCCTAGATGCTGCCTGAAGACAGCCAAGGCACACTGAATGCAAGAAAGAAGTTAACAGCATCATTCTCATTTCTTTCTCTTCAAGGTCCCAAACTGCAAGTGACAAACTAGGGTCTGAATCAAACTAATCCTTGGCATGCTCATTCTTCTCTTAGGTACCTTTGTGGAATCTGGCCACATCTCAGTATTCAGTGTATTTTTCCAATCTACAAGGCAGGAAGTACTGCTCTGCTTCAAGAGGTGGGGAGCAAAGGTATAAACTAGCAACTTGCTAAGAACCAGACATGAAGGTAGGCTTTTGAAAGCGGCTTCCTAAATCAAGGCTGGTGCTTTGCCTGTTGGACCCACCTTCATCTCAAAAGGCTGCAGGAGGTAACTGGGACTTGATGTGGACAGGAGGTAACTGGGACTTGATGTGGATGCCAGGATCATATATCTCATACCAACTCATCATATCCAGCAAGCATAAAACACCAAATATACATACATACAGATATTTTGGACATTCTCAATTACTTTTACTGTCTATTTAATGTAAAATACATTATATATGTTTGGTTGATTTTCATATTTATGCAAAGTGTGCCACATTGGCATGAACACAATTAACTTCTGCAGGAATTACAGCTGCCATGCGAGCTTTCTAGCAGGCCATGGGTATGAACTAAAGGTCCACTGAAATCACCTTCTTCGCTTTTCTTCACATAACAAACATTTTATAAGTTTGGGATTTTAAAAATAGGAGAAAACCAAAGAACTTAGAGAATGTACACAAACATCTTCCAGAGAAAATAGAACATCAAGTGTACCATCATTTCCTCACAGGCAACTCTATAGAGCCCATAAACGTTGTTAAAGTTTATGTGCATGCAAATGATCTTTGAAATACTTGTCATGGAAGTTAAAATCTCCTGTCTGAAAAGAAAACTCATAGGACCTGGAAGTGCATTTGGAAGCCGTTATGGATGGTGCTAGTGCTCTATGTCGGGCACACTGCAGCTAAAGCTGCCATGTGTTGGTGCAAGCGTGGAAGAACAGAAAAATATGACTCTGAGAAGGCAAGGGAAGGCAGAGGAGAAGGGCTGCAGTCTTTGCACTTCCCAAGGACTTTGGGTCTTTCTGCCCAACATCCGGACACTGAAATTATCCTCTTGGCAATAATCTCCAAGAGGAAAGAAAAGGTGAATTAAGAAATCTTCAGTGAACAGGTCCAATCCTGCAGCTTACTTCTTCACACTGTGAAGTGTGCCCAGGCTGGAAAAGCGAGAGCTCAGCACTTCCCAGGGAAAGTCAAGGAAGCACAGGCATTTGCATAATATTTGTACAAACTGCTTCTGCCACAGGTATTTGAGGGCCAGGGAGGACTTCCTCCTCCCTTCATTGCCCCCCTGCTCCCAGCAGGTCAAGTAGAAGTCTGCTGCCCTGAGCTATCTTCCTTAGCAATCTGATTAACATATGGACACACTCTGGCTTACTAAAAACAGGAAATCAATCTCAAAGGCAAGACAAATACTATTTACTTTCTTCCCATCTGCTGTGATATGTGAACATGCCTGCTTTCAGCAGTGATACAACCTTATTGATTTAGGATATTTATAGGGGATATCAGGCCTGGTGTTATCAGGCCAGCTATCAAAGGGCTGTAGGAAAGGCTCTTTGACCCTACATGCTATTTAAATATGTAGTTGCTTAAAAAGGTCAGATTTTCTTATTCAAGTTGACAGCAATACTATTTCATGTCATGCCTAAAGATACTGTTTCCTGCTTTGCCATCTACTTCTGTTTGATTGCAAGTCAAATTAAACATAATTGTAAAAGGTCTCTCCTGTCTGCATGGTGACCCCAATGCATTTCCAGGCTACTGCTTTGACCCTCTGGGTCTGCAAAAAGCTGGTTTTCACAGCCCTGGTGCCTTTTTACCCATAATCAGGCTGAGTCATTTTGCTAGAGGGAGCACAGAAAGCCAGAGGACCCTTTGCCATAAGCACAGGCTGCCTCTTAAAACAGATGAGTTTCAAGAAGACCATATATAAATAATCCAATCCACTAATTCTGAAGTGGCCACAGATAGCTATTTAAAAAGAGATAGCACTGTGTGCTCCCACCAGTAGCCTAGGATGAAATTTGAAATACTGGATTGCTGCTGAGAGTATATTAGCTATATCTTTCATAACAATATTATATTCAATTCATAATCACTTCCTCACTTCACCCAAGCCTTGCTAAAGCAGCCACAACTTGTCAGGAAGGCTTATTAACCACTTGAATGTGAGCCTCTGCTCATACATAGCTCCATAGAACAACATGAGGTTCTCCATACACACACAAATGACAGCATCCTCCACAACTATAAGCTAAGACATGCACTAACTTACTCAAGGCTTATGCCCACCTGGTCTAGAAGCAAAAATGTAATATGAAATATATGCCCCAGAAACTTCAGCTTTAGGACAGCCCATACCTGTAGGGAAATCTTCAAGACTGACCCAAACTTTTGCAAGCATAATTAACATTCAGGAGAATAATGTTTTCCTAATTTGCTGATCCTTCATGCTTCCTAAATGGTTAATGTCCATACCACACATTTTCTGAATACAGGTATAAATCTCTTCTTCTCCCTTTCCTAACTCCTTCCATGAACTTTTGCCATTTAACTTGTCTTCAGCTCAGAATTACAATTTCAGACTCTCTGCAGACTGAGGCAGACATCCACACTTCGGTGCCCTTCACATTGAAAACATCTTGCCCTTGACAATGCAGCTGGAAACTTGCTTGTCTGAATGAAGCCTGGTTGTCTGCAAAACTATGGAAATACTACCAGGGCTTTTCCTGGGTAGTGGCATCTCCAGGGAGCAGTGTTCCACAGTTCTGGTGCCCTTTAAAACTGAACTGTGGCATTAGCCAGAATAGAGAGCAACTGGATTTGGAACATTCCCATACCCACTTTGCCATTTTCCTGGGCACGCAGCCCAACACGATCATGGAAGATTCTCTAGCCCAGCAAGTATTCTTCAGAGAACAAACACCTTTTAGGAACACATCAATATGGCTGATGCTCCTGGAAGTACTGGGCTGTTCATGTGATTATCTGTTGACCCTTACAGACCTGTTTGTCTATCTTTTTAAGTAGAAAATAACTGGAGAAAATGACAGGATACTGGAATATAAACTACAAATAAGTAAAGCATTCAATAGTAATCATTATATGATTTGCAATTATGGATGGAAATTAGATATTGAACAAGTATTTCATGTGTCATTCAGATTAAAACACTCAGCTGACGCACAGGAGATTTGTACGTGGTTCCCACTAATGCCTAGGACTTCCTACAGTCATTTAATTTGCCTGTTAGGGTTGTCTATCAGGTGTAGGTGACTTTATCTTAAAGGCCTGTGAGACCTTCCCTGCTGTAAAGGATTTGTAGACCTGGGGTCTGCACAGGAATGGATGGGAGTAGCCAAGAGAAAAATGTCTCCAGGCGTTCAGAAGAGACCAATGTCAAAGAGGATGGGGCAAGGCAGAGCAAGTGATTTTTGGAGAGAAGCAGTGATTTTGAAAGCCACATGGCTTAAGGTAACTTGGACAGAAACTGAAGTTTAGGAAGCAATTCTATGCCTAGAATCTGAAGAACCTACAAGGTCATGACAAAGACCTGGTTTAGTCAGCTTCTTCCATCTTTCACCTACCACAGCATCGTGCTATCCCCTCGTGCACATGTGAAGGATTGAAGTCTTTAATAATAAGCATAATTTGCAACAAAGCTGCCAAATTCATCTTCAGGGTCAAGTAACCCTCATGTCTTAAGGGCTCTAAAACAGAATCACAGGAACTGCTTCTTCTGACCAGAAGAAGCATATAATAAGAAATCCCGACATCTGAAAGAGCACACCTGGCAACCATAATGTTTCCAAAATCACTAGAAGTCCTTGTCAGCCTTTTTTACACCAAATTATTGCCAATCTCATGTTCTTTCTTTACAAGGGGTACATGGATCAGTCATGTTTATCCCATTGAGCAAAATCAATTCTATAGTAATCACCTGTTTATCCATAGCACAGTGAAAGTTAGCAAGATATTCCTGGTGCTGGTGAAAAAGCAAGAATTTTACAGAAAGTTATTTCTTAGTTGTTCAGAATTATATGGCTGTTGAAAATATCCAGTCCAAGCTAATAAAAAGAGCATAGAAAGGACCATTAAAATCTTACGATTCAGGCCTTAAGCCAATCTCTGCCTGCAGAGGATAGGAAGATGTCCTCATGTATATTCAGATGTACATGACATAAGGTTTCTTGCATGTTTCTCTGGAGCATTCTGGGGTTGCTGCTGTCAAACGTAACACAACATGTCTATAAAGGAATCCCTATGATACTTTCAAGCATGACAAGACCATCTTTCACACATGGTAGAATAACTACATGGGAAAAGAAAGGATACCTCTAAACAGTCAATCAAAACAATGAGGCGTGCAAAAAGCAGTTTCTGCAGCCTTTTTACCAATGTAAATTGCTTTGGTCATCAAAGGCACCTCATTTGCTAAGTTGTTGTGACTTTTCCTCTGTCCAAGTCCTTTCCTGTGACCTTTTCCACTTATCAAACCAAGCTTCCCCCCTCCTCGCCTTAAAGTTCTCTGCCATCATAACTCGGAGACTACCACCACATAAGGGCTTGGAGCTCTCATCCATCCTGCTCCTTACTGCTTTCCAAATCCTTCTTTTCTTCCATTGCCGCCCCATCTTGCCAGCATTTCACAAGTGGAACTGTACTTCTGGACTTGCTGATAAACACCTAGCACAACGTTTGCTGGCAATTAGCTGATATGTAAAATAAAACATAGAAATTATGTCTCTCCTCTCTCTGCACAGCAACAAAACATACTGTTATTGCTCCAAACATAAAAGAAAATATTCCAAATCGTAATGCTTTTTGACAGGTTCTTTTTTGACTCATCTAATCAAGATTTCTCTTATGCCGAAATCAAAGTAGAACTTGAGATTGAATGTTCCCCATGCCCGGTCCGACAAAAATGATTTACAACATTCTGTGCATCTGTGTGAAGCTCACCTAAAATTACAACACCTATGTGATGCTGACTGTTGAATCACAGACCCCATTTGGTTTTTACTCCACAATTCCAGAGAATTCTACTCACACATTACCTTCAAGCTTCCGTGCCTTGACATTTCGAGAAATACCGAAGATCCTTTCCCTAACTCCCTGTGTGTTCCCTCTACAGACAGAGGGCATTTCACAGGAGTTGCTGGAACAGAAACATAAACAAACCCTGGTGTCCTGGTTAGGCCTCCCAACAGGAATGCCAAACACCTCCCCCTGCTCTCTGTCACCGATACCTCCATCCCCATGGGTCACTGCTGGTGGCCACAGCTTTTAATCACATGCTGAGCCTCCAATGATTTATCACCGCTTAATAGTTTTTGTTGAAGATTCCCAGTTGGGAGCTCAGCCTGCCTTCACCCCCACCATGAAGCATTACCCAAGAGCATCAAAACCAAAGCAGGAAAAGATGTTCTCCATGTGGAAGCAGAATTAACACTGTTTAAGAAAACTATCTATCATTGACAGGCATTTTTAGCAAACAACTAGTGATATCATCAAAGAGGTTAGGAATTACGCAAAGATTATAAAGTTAGACTGGAAATTCAGTATGGCATTTCCAACAGGCTACACGGCTTTCTGTTGTTCTCTGCTTGGTGCATTTAGAAACAGCCTTACTTTTGATAGATCCTTGTTAAGAGACTCCCTTGAGTTTTCAGCCACAAGCTGTTTCAGTAGAACTTCCTTCCAGCTTGCAGCAAACAGAAACACTGTGCACAGAAAAAACTCCAGCACTTACAGAATGCCAGCATGTGATGTGTTTTTTCTGATCTCAGCAGATAACCAAGGTTTGTCTCACAGGGAACAATGATGTAGCATTTTTCATCTATAAGTCTCAAAAGTTTTCTGCACTTACCACCATTTAAAGCTGAGCTGACTTTCCAGTTACCATCGAATCACAGAATGGTTTAGGGTTGGAAGGGGCCTTAAAGCTCATCCAGTTCCAATCCCCTGCCATGGGCAGGGACCCCTTCCACTGGAGCAGCTTGCTCCAAGCCCCTGTGTCCAAC
>JBCJKH010061255.1:0-16019 GCA_039877255.1 Loriculus beryllinus
CTGTCCCACACCTCACAGAGGTGTCCTGGCTCTGCCTGCTCAAAAGGACATCTAAGGAGACTGGGGCACACTTGGCTGCGTTAATATGAAGGGGTCAGTGACAGGCAGGTGTCCAAACTGCCTGAGACTTCCCAGCATCCTGAATTAGCAGATCCTGACTGCTGTGCTCACCTTCACGGCTCTAATGGATTTAATGACACAAAGTTACGTGCTGTTTTGACTTTAAGCAACCTGGTCTGGTGGAAGCTGTCCCTGCTCATGACAGGGGGCTGGAACTAAGTGGTCTTTAAGGTCCCTTCCAACCCAAACCATTCTATGATTCTATGACTTGCCCATTGTACATGCACAGCGTTCAGCCTCAGAGCAGGAAACCCAGGAGAAGGGCCTGGAAGAGAGGTGCTGCAACCCCTATCACCAGCATTTGGCAGCTCCAAATCCCACTTGCTGCAGGGTGCAGTTAAGAGAGATTTGTGAGCACGGTTTGGAGAGACCACCCTGGCTTCTGAGGCCATTACCACAGAAGATGTGCTTTAGATACATTAAAAACCCCAAGAGGTAGAAAGCTCAAGATAGTTGCTCTTTGCCTCATCAAGACTTTCTCTCGCCAGAAGACAACTCCTCTGTTGTAACCACAAGGAGATCCAGTGACGGTTTTCTTGTATCAACCCACTACTGAAGTCTAAAGCTGTGACAAGCTGCTGCAGCTGTTTCTTCTTCTCTCCCAGTTAAATGCCTGAGAATTCCTTTCCTGCCCACCTTTCACAGTACATTTCAATGACAAACACCAGAGCCACAGAAGAGCCAGATTTCCAGTGATTTAGGTAAGACAGTTCTGCAAGAGACAGAGTGATGTTCTTCCAGGTGCACTTTGCTCCCTTCATGTCAAATTGTTTGCTGGCTTTACAGCTACAACTCAGCAAGAACACTCCCCTTAAAAATTCTCCTCTCTCTAGATTTTTCCATCCAGTCATAAATAGAAATATTTTAATGTAAATGGTTTGGTTTTTTAAAAAAGACAGAATTTTCAGAGGTAAGTTGCAGAAATGAAGCTTGAGTGACTTTAGTATTTCATACTCCCAGTTACCACCAGGTAGTAATAATAACTTGAAAAATGTATCTAAAATACATATCAGAAAGGCTCCATTTTAGGGGGTGTGTGTGCTAAGGGTTAGAGCATAATTTTTCTTAAAGCCTTAGAGACACTGAGATCCCACCACAGTTCCATTTCATACCCAAACCTATTTAAGGAAATACTTTCTGACCTGCAGATCAGAAGACAGGTGTCCAGTTTGGAAGGGTCTCCCTGACCTTGGCTGTTCTCACTGTAGGAGAAGATGAAGGAGAGCCAGGGTGGAAGCGGCACGTCCCAGGGTCCCTGGCTCATAGGAGCCCTGGCTCACAGCTCTCCCCTTGCTCGCAGCCCTGTAAGAAGCACAGCACTGCAGGCAGCGTGAGTGTCATGGGAGCCAAGCAGGGTCAGGGCTGGCTTTGCTGGAGCTGGAGAAGTGGGAATATTTAAGCATCAATAAGAGAGTGAAAGGCTGCACTGAAGAGGGATTGCAGACTTAAAATGCTGCGGGGCTTTGGAGGAGGCCAGAGAGTGGGACTGAACATACATGTGTGCAGTGGGGATGTGGCCATGTTACTACAGAATGTAGAAGGTGAGAGGAAGTTTAGATCCAGTGAGAGTGAGACCTATTCACCACACTGTTGCTGCTTCACGAGTGGAAGCCTTTGACAGGGCTTTGCCTTAGGTAGATGTGAGCTGCTTGGCTGCAGGATTCTCTGTGGGAAACCCCATGGCCCGCATTGTAGGGGCTCATTCACTAGCTGAGGTTTGGAAATCTTTATAATAAAGATCATGTTATTCAAGGGGAGAATACCTGCAGGAGCTAAGTTTATTTGAATAATATTTATCAAAGAGCAGTAAAATATTACCAGTAACAAAATACACAAAATGGTGAAGGTGAAAAGACAGAACTGGATCTCCTTATTCATGAAAAATTCCTTTCTTGCTTCAGAGAGGGTCTCAAGCATAAAGTAATAAGGTAGATTCAGATTAGACATTAGGAAGAAATTCTTCACTGTGAGGGTGGTGAGACGCTGGCACAGATTGCCCAGAGAAGCTGTAGGAACCTGTGCCCCAGCAATGTTCAAGGGCAGGTTGGATGGGGCTTGGAGCAACCTCGTCTAGTGGAAGGTGTCCCTGCCCATGGAAGGGGGGTTGGAACAAGATGATCTTTAAGGTTCCTTCCAACCCAGACCATTCTACGATTCTATCAATCTATGCTGAGCTGAAATTCATACAGAGAAACTCCATTAGGAAATGTTTTATTCCAGGGACAATTTACAATCTGGGCTTTCCTTTCCTTATCCGTATGTTTGGAATTTTCCTATATCAGGAGTCTTGAGCATTCATTTAATCATTCAAACCAATGCAAAGCAGCAAACTCAAGTCTCAGTTACTTAAAACAGAATTTGAGTTAAAATGAATGTGTAATACTCCCAATCCAAAAATTAATCAGCACAGGCATCATTAATCTTCTTTTACCTTCCTCTCTAACTATTCCACATTATTCACCAGAACTTGGAAAAATCCAAATGATGGAAATTACTTGTTAGGACTACAGATCTTCTCAGAAACCATGTGCTAATAGCTACTTTTTCTTGAAGTAAGAGACTGTAAGCATGCCTCTGCGTAATTGCTAGGAGTATAGAAAGAAGCAGGTCTTCAGGTATTCAGGTCACAAACTAGGTAAGACACTGACTGAGAACAACTCCTTGCTTGAAGAACTGTAAGAACTAGGTAACCGGTTTAGCCTACCACGTGCAGATGTTTTTACATGCCTTCAGTACCAAAGCACTGCTCCTACATAAGTAGGCAGCCCCCTTACTTTTCTGAATGCTCTTAAAAGGCAGTGTTAATTTCAGCATACTTCACTGTGCAGATTCCTACAGGACACCAGAGGAATTTTTTTCACAATGAGAACAATCAGATATTGGAATAATCTCCCTGGAGAAGTGGTGGATTCCATGGAGTTGGATACTTTTAAGATTTGGCTGGACAGGGTGCTGGGACATCTAGTCTAAGTCAGGTTTCTCTAGAAAAGTTGGAGCAGATGATCCTTGAGGTCCCTTTCAACCTGGTATTCTATGATTCTATGACTCATTTTGTCAGGTTTTGAGATTACAAAGACACACATAACACATCCATAGAGACACCAGTACCTTTCTTTTCTAAGCTTTGAGGGAAAAAATCAATAAAATAAAAATCCAAGCCTTCCCATCCTGTAACTTCTGGATGTTAGCATTCAACTTCTGCTGTTACTTCAGATTCCTCTTCAACCTACATTGGAGAGATCAGAGAATACAAATGAGATTTTCACATCAGAACCACAACAAAGCCCCTACTGCTCACATCTTCCTTAATGGTTCCCAGGACTACACAACACTTCTATAACATTTCTAAGCAGTGTTATCAAGAGCTGCAGATGAAAACCAAAAAAGGGTATAGAGATGCAGTAAAAGACTTACTTTTTTCCCTAGTGCCAAACCTGAGGCCAGACTAATCTGACTTGACATAATCTAATCATTGGGATATTACACATTCCTTTATTAAAAAATTGATTGATTTCTTCCACACATAAAAATGGTGATAATCAACCCATGCATTTGTATCAAAGAATGACAATTTTCAAGTTCCGTAAGAAACAAAATCTTAGTAATAATCAAAGCAAATTTTCATATAAATGAAATCAGATAAGCCTCAGTCTTTTATTCCAAAACATTTTTCTACAAACTATGTGTGATTATACCAAACTTTCCTGGGCATGTAATTAGTGATTACTATGACAGCCTAATCTATTAACTCTCCAAGAAAGGAAGAGCTTATTGCTCCAAATCTCATTTTGAATGAAAGTATTAGTCTATTACATGGATCATTTCACAGCTGGCTCAGATTTATCTAGAGTTTGATGCAGCAATTAATTCTGCTCAGAATTAAGGAAACAGAAAGTAGTCAGTCATATCTGTAGTCTCTGGTTACAGTGTTATATGATTGAAGAGGTAACGCTCATCTTTTTTTAGCAGTGAGCTCCTAGAATCCTTCAAGGCCATAAAACCTCAGTAGTTTGATTTTTAACCTAGCAAAGAAAAATGTAGTATTTAGAGTTACAATATATAACATTTATGATTTAGTGACTGTGAATAAGCAAGTTCACATATTACCTGATTCTCCTCAGAGCTGTCAGGATAGCTACTTTGTACAATACGCCAAGATAAAAAATCACGAGAAAACCAGGGAAGAACCCTTCAGATCCCCTTATCTTTATCAGTTACACTCTGAATTACAGTTACATACTTTCCCATTTAATAGATCACGTGTCTGAATCCTCATCCCGAAAAATCAGTGGGCACACTAACTGAATTATCTGGCTGTTTTTTCCCTTTCTACCCCAGTCTCAGAACTTTTGGATTGTATAGCTTTCATAGCTGTAGCACAGGCAGTTCTATGCACTGCTTTGTACTTGCATATAGAAAGAAATAATATGGCATTAAATTAAGTTACACCTTGCACTAGTTTTAATGTGTCATTCAACAAAAATAGCAATTTTTCATTGGTTACTGAACTAAAGTCAAGTGTCAGCTTTAGGTCAGTAACTAAAACACTGTGTGCGCACAGTGATTACAATGCTTACGTATCACAGAATCAGAATAGTTTGGGTTGGAAGGGACCCTAATATCATCCAGTATATTTGGTATCTATAAATGTATTCTGATTATGGTCAGAGCAGTACCAAGGGGAGGTGTTCAGGCACCGAGGCCTTATTTCTTTCTCTTTTGGTACTTCTAACACACCAAAAAGCTACAACAGTACTGCAGGCGCTCGGGAGGTACCAAAACCTTTCCTTGCAAGACCTGATCTCACACCTCCTAAGTCCCAGGCACAGTTTTTGGTGGGGGGAAATACTACCAACAATAGATGATGACTAATTTAGGAGCCACTAAGACCAATCTGACATATCTAAGTCTTTGCAACTGGATGGGCTGCATCCCAGTGTGCCAGAATTGTTACTAAGGAATTAGTGGTTGTAATGCTGTCCTCCCAAAAATGTTGCATCTCATCTTGCTAGATAAGGGCACAATTATTGTGGTTTCACCTCAGGTTTGTTAAAGCAGCTGCATATGGGAGTATGCCTTCACAATGTGTGATAGGATACAGGAAGGCAAATACCAAAACAGTGTTTATATCATTACAGTAAATTAGTTTATTGGAACTGACTTCAACTGAATTGCTTCCAGGGTTATACTGAAGTGATTAAAGAATTTATTTATATATCCCCATTTAAATAGCAGTCTTTATTTTAACCTCAAATTACCTTTTAAAGTTTCCATGCCATCTGCTTTAAAAACCTGAAGACACAGCATTATTTTTACTTGGTTAATTTGATTCATGCTTTGTGTATATAGAAGTGATTTTTATAATTCTGTATATTAGCTACACAATAAAAAGTGTGCAGTGCTAACACAGCAGCCTAAAAATGTTATGAAGTTTTAGTTTGTATCTCAACAGTAGCCTGTAAAAGTACTGGCAACAGGATAGGAAAAGAGTAAACAATGCCTACTGGACGTCTATTTCATTTATCCAACAACAGTTACAGTGAACACACAACACCTGAAAAATAAATATGCAAGGATTTGAGTTTGCTTTTTGTTTATTTTACCGTTCTACAGTAGTACTTTGTTCCTGATACGATTTTGGTGGAGCCACTTGCAAGATGCTGCTCACTCTAAAGTCACTACTAGTTTGCTCTGTATATGAATTCTGTTTAAAATGTTATTGACCTATGGCTATACTTGATGATCTTTAGGGTCTTGTTCAACCTAAATGATTCTAAATATTAATGTATTTTAGGTAAAAGCTTTCAGACAGTCTGAGTTTCAACATTCTGAGAAGTGCATCACAGCCTGCAGACTTAGACGTACCCTCATAGTTTTTAGACCCATTGCTGGCTGACAGGCTGCACGTGCCATTTGACTTTCTAAAGCTCTGAGAAGTAACCCGTATCTCCTGGAAAAGGCAGTAGATTGAAAAGAATGTGGAATGAGTCTGCATGGTATCTGGTCATCCAGACATGTAGGAGTATATGTGGTCTAGCTGGCAATCTCATCATCAGGAGGTGCGCACTCCCTCTCAACAATTTGGAAAAGCTTTTATTCTTTTCAAGGGCAAAGAGTTCTGTTGGTGTATGTGTTCTGTTGGTGTATTTTAGTTCCCTTTTCTTTCCCAGCTTTGTGCCAGCAGCACAGCAGCACAGAGCACTAGAGAGGAGAGGCATGGGCATGGCCAAAAAGGGATGCCTTTTAATATTGTTTTTAGGATGCTGAATGATGTGGCAATGTTAAGCACTACAGATTTGGCATATATTAAAACTACTTTTTTTTTTTTGTTTGTTTGTTTGGGTTTTTTTTTGGTTTTTTTTGTTTTTTTTTTTTAAATTACCACTACTGGAATCTAGGCTTATACAGAAGATAATGCCATTTCTATGTCAACTCTCATGTTTGTAATGACAGAGTTTAAATTTTCCCTTGTAAACAGATCATGAATCATAAGGGGCAGAATCATCAAACACCACATTCAGCAAGGCTGTAAACATGGATACAGAAAATACTATGAAGATACACATTACTGTAATGTTAATTGTGGTCCTAGAGAAGCACTTAATTCACCTTTGCAGGTAGTACATCCTCCAGAAAAAAGAAAAGAGAATCAACCACTAAATTGGCTTGAAATAAGGCTCTGAAACTTTACAAGGGCCACAGTAACCAGAAACTGCTAGTACCTGATCTCCATTCAAACAGCTCTGCTTCAGCAACAGATTTAATTTCAGAACTTCACTTTATCTCTTTATCCTTACACTTTATCTCACATTACAGTGACTCCTTTCATATCCTGTGTCAGGGCTGAATAACTCAATGAGAAGTAAATTCCTTGCATTTCTCTTCCACAGCTTCACCACTAATTGCTGATAGATATTTTCTAGACCTCACTGAGGCGATGTTTACATTTTTCCTTCAACACCTTCACCAAAGAAAGGCAGTGAGTCAGGCTATAGATGCTGGACAAGGCACTCCAGGTCTGTTCAAAACAGGCTTTCAGCTCTGCCAAACTACTCTAGCTGGTATCCAAATATCTAATGCACCTAATTCTGAACTCAATTTTAGTGCTTGTAGGTTATTCAGTGGATAAAACCTGCTGTAGGATGCACAGCTGAAACTGCACTGCTTTGTATCTTAGTTCTGCATTTCTTCTTGTCATGAAGCCAAGGCTGAATGTAATTTTTATTTTTGAATTTTCAGAAGTTTGCTGGAATTGATATTTAGTAAAAGAACAAGATTTAGGTTACCTGGAGGTAATATATTCCCCCATGGTTCTCTCAAATAAGAGAACTATATTCTGTAATAAGAAACAAACATAGGATTGTAAAAGTTTTGGTTTGAGTATGCAATCTTTATAAGCTTGCATCAGCCCCCCCCCAAACTATCATATAACAGGCCTTAATAATCTAGTTATTGTAATGCCAGTTAGATTCATATAAACAAAAGCCAAATATACATGCAGAACACGTACATTCTTACCTGTTATCAAATATACATTACTCTATACAGATTTCAGACCACACAAATCATCTCTGCTCAAGGCATTTCTAAATATTTCATAAATAAATACATACAATGCTGGTAGAGTCACCTGCCAAAAGAGCTAAGAAGAGGAAGAAGTAACACTGCTCACTGCAAGTTCCTTCGCTTTGAACTACAACTTCAGCTACACAGGAAGTGTATGGTGGCTCAGAGAGTGGCTTACGATTATTTGGCACAATCAAGTGTACTTACTATATGCTGACTGCGTTATTTAAAGATATAAACATATTGCTAATCACATCACATATACTGAAGAGACAAAAGGTGACTTTCCCACCAAATTCTGAATTGCTATGAATACCTGCTATGATATTTAATTCCATGAGTAAGGAAATGTGGGCAGAAACTGCTGGTTACAGGTTAAGTTTACAACATCGAAATTTCAACAACTTCTCTACTTAGGGAAAATTCATATACGTGCATCCCATTGGAAGGTATTAGGTATCTTTAAAATAGTTAAGAGATTTGTTTTCTTTTAATTACTTCCTGCCAATATCCATAATTCTCTCTAAATGTTCAAAACTAACTTAAAACCCAATATAAATTTGCTATTGTTTTTATATCACCCGGAAAGAAAGATTAATGACATATTTCAGTAATCTAGTAATAACTGGCTTTGTTTCATTGTTCAAGCTGTATGTAATCCTCAGTGGATCTTAGACGTAGGTTAAAAAGGCATTTAATGCCTGTTTTACAGTTGCCAAGGTCAAACATCACCTAGCATGTACAGGGAAAGAGGAAACATCTGTTGGAATAATTTATTTGACTAACACAAAGGTTAGGATTCAAATTCACTAATTTCTTTGGTCCAATACTGAATTTCATTAAACAATACGAGTATTTGTTCAGTTCCTCACTTTACATGTGGGCACATTTATGCATATCCCTAATTACTGGGTCTGGCAAGGGAATACTGTGATTTGTCATTATTTCATATTTGCATATACTCTGAGAATGAATATTTATGTATTTTAAGGTGAGTTTTTTTTACCCCCAAAAAGAACGTTTTAAAGAATTCACCAACCGTTAGGTAATTCCCAAGACTCTTTGGTTTCTGTGGAGTTCCACTAATAAGAAGATTAGAATAGGTCTTAAAATCAGTGATTATACATGAAATTGTAATTAATGAACAGCAATCTTCAGCATCCAATATAAAAGTCCTACTTCCAAGCTTTTTGAGAATATTAAATGCATGTCATTGACTGTAGTTTATTCTAACCTTTATGTGATTCAGAGTCAAACCTTCTAGACTAATAGTAGAACAAATGATTAAATGAAATCACTCAAATAGTTTACTTTGCAAATGTGTATTTATACAAATATAGACATTAGGTGCCGATCAAGTATAGGAGATGCAATATTTGCCTTTCTAGGATCAAAAGGGATTTACAAAGGGCCAGGATTGTAGTCCAGCTTCTTAATACTAGGAAAATTTTTGGCAAGCAAAGAAGATCAAGAATTGGTCAGCTTTTAAATATAGTAGTGTAGAATCAGAATTCATTATCTCAAAGGACATAGCAGAAGTTCTCTCACTGAAGAAAACATCTTTCTGGAAGGTGCTGTACACACATGTTCCACCCTTTATTGTCACTACTTATAAAGAAAAAGTGTAGTTTTTTTCTGCCTGGCCCAAAAGAGAGAATGCTAATAAAGATGCAATACAAGCTGACAGAACCCTGAGCATGTGGACAAACTCATTTGGCAATGGAATTAAAAGAAATGCATGTTTGCATGGCATGAATACTAGCCTGTGCCCCTCTACATTTCACAAGCCTGGGCTATTCACTGGAAAATAATTGTGCAGTAATACCATTTTGTGCTAACTAGCGCATTATTCCTTCAGTTCTTGTTTTCAAACTTCTCTAGTGCTGTGTGCCTTCTGCAGCAGCAAAAAGGAAAAAAATAAGAATGGGCAAATATATGATGTTCTTCTTAGGCCAGAATACACCCATTGTCATATGAAGAACAAAAATGATACTTCGGAAGAAAGCAGCTCTGTGATTTGTAATTCTTCTCTTATTAAAGAGAAAGGCAGCTATTTTTAATCAGAACAGGAATCAGTAAGAACAAAACTCATGGAATTGAAAGTTGTCAAGAAAAAATTGTATTAAATGCTGCTCAGTTACTAAGAAATTCTGATTTGAATGTAAAATAAGACACTACCTTTAGTAATTTTAGTACCAAAGAATTCCTGTGTCAGTTGAATTTATTTACATGCAGCATTGCATAAATGATGAATTTTTTGTGAGCCAGCACAGCTGATAAATAATAAAACAGGGAAGTTAAAAGTAGCATTAAAAATCTGGAGGGAGTGATATTAGGTCCCCAATACTGAACTAAACTACAACTACAGGTAAAACTGAAAAAACTGTAGGTCCCAAACTGCAAATCCCTGTGAGCAGATCCTATCTCCACAAACAGCTGGACTAGAGTTCACGAAGTTGCTTAAGTGAGTAAGAAATACATACGCTAAACTCAAAACTATTTAATTTAACCTAATGTCTAAATGTCTTTAAGGGACACACAGATTTTCTTTCTAGATTATCTTGATGGTCTTGAGCTGATGCTACAGGAAAATGCTAATCAAGTATATACTACACTGCAACATGCCTATTAGAAGTTAGCTAGAATGATGAAAAGTGATTATTTCTCCTTCTGCATATTACTATATGCATGGGATCAGCCCTTGCCAATGTTGCTGACAGTGACTGTACTTCCAAGAATTAACTTGGATATTATTATATCTTTGTGGAAGATTACAATCAAATGCACATGAAACTAGTAACACAGAAGTTATTGCTGTTAGCTAGTCTATTGATTCATAACCAGAAATTGAAATCTATTATCCTATGTTTTGAAGAAAGAAATATAAAAAATATAACATGGTTAAAAAAAAACCCAAACAAACCAGAAAACATCTTTCATATTACATTCTACCTTCATGTCCTCCTTTTCCAACTGACTCAGTAAGAGCTGTACAAACAATAACCAATGGAACTAAGAGAAAGATATTTGAGGAACATACCTAAGTTTTTGCCTTACTAATTTTTTTCCCCAGGATTCTTGGCAGAGGTTTTCTTACAGCTTTCTGCATCTCAGACAAAACTAAAAGATCTGATTTTCCTTTCACAGAGTGACTGTAGTGACAGGGAAGAACAGGATAAAGTGTTTCCAAGTCAGCTGCAGAAAACAAACAAAAAAAGATTAATTCAATATCCCAAGTCAAACCATATCTATTTTAATATTCAGTATGATTGATCACAGGTTCCAATATATCTTATTAGAGAAAACAATATAATAAGCCTTAGAGTTATGCCTCAAATTTGATAATTGAGAATAGAAAACTTTGTATGAAATTACAGAAAGTGCTGCCAACACTGATGAAAGGTAATATTAAAGAAGGTAGTCCCATTCTGGTAGAGTTATTTGAAAGGGAGGAAATTCAATTACATAGCACCTCCTTACATCAGCAGTTATTGCGAAGACAGAATATTACTTTCAGAACTGTTGCCATTCACATATGACTTCTAAATACTGAATAAACTGCAACTTTATTGGGCCTTAGGCTGACAGGCTGAGTGCTTTTTTACTTCACATCTTCAGAAACAACTGGTCTTCATGAGATTTCATGAATTAATAATTAGGATGTATTAGTAATTAATAAATAGTATGGTTATAAAGAACATGCTCTCTCCCTTAAACTACATATCACAGTTAATCTTTTGAAAGCAATAGTGTAACTTCCACCAGTTTTATTTGATAAATACGGTCACTCAAACCATTTTGAGTAATTTGAAGTCTAATGTCTACTTCCAAACCCTGCAAGAGGGCAAGACATGCTGGTAAGGTTTTCATCTGTAGTCAGCTCTGTAACAACAACAACCCCCATGTTTTGATTAAAATAAAAAAATAAAAAAATCAAAGTTTATTTCAGGTTTTGCTTGAGTTTCAAAACTAATTTGTTTCCCACTTCAAGAACATGTTGCCTTTTCTTACAGTTTTAAGGCTTTTTTTCCTTCAAGAAGGTTTTTTTTTTTATCTTTCCACGTTTAAAACTTTTACTTCTGCTAGACACATATCTTGGGAAAGCCTTTAAAAAGACTGTAAATCTACACAGATCAAATAATTACCAACAAATAAATTTTAAAAGTCTGATGTATTTCATGCATATTTATTCTAGAATGCCCAACAATTTTGCTTTTATTTATTATTTATTTTAATACGGAAAGTAATCAGAAGTAATTACAAACATTCAAAATGTACCGACTCTTTTCCATAATTCTGGGAGATGGGGATGGAAGAAAAAAACCACCATATAAATTACCGGCTAAAATTAAAGTTTATAATGGGAAAGTTCAGTTTCTTTTCCTGTGTTTGGTCTTACCACCAGTACAAGTCTTATTCTTAGTATCTTTGCTGTTAGTTGCTATTATATTTTTGCTATAATATTACAAATAAGCATGAAGTAATTGATTCATTTGCTTACATAAATGTAGATGGGCTGCATGCTCATTTGTCATTCTTTCTTTGTTTGTTTTCCTGGCAGCTTTGGAGGCTTTCCAATTCATTAGGAACTGTCTTTCCATTTCTTTAATTTCTTTCCCATCAAGGGATTCTGTCAAAGAGAAGAGAACATTTTGTGTGATACCCAGAGTTAACTAAAAGACTGTACAAAGCTGTATGTAATGCGCAGTCCTTCTGTATTTGCTCTCTTCAAATCTTTTTTGCTGCTTTTAGTCTTTTGGTAAAAAGAAATACCCAGTAAAGCTTGATACTTATATTCAACCTGCAAAAGTAAGTTGACATGTCTGAATTATAAAAGAAAACATCTATTATTTTTGTAACTTTCAAGGGAAATATATAAATTTCACATTCTGTTAGCATGCACCACTTTTTATGCTATCTTCTTACACAAGATATATATAGATGCAGAAATTCGGGTTAAGAGAGAGAAACTGCATGTCTTGGCAATCAAAGGGTCCTACTGATCATGAAGACAGACAGATTTGACTCTTTGAGGTTAAATTTACTCACCTAGCTGAATGTTTATGCTCTATGTTTCCTTGGTTGCATCTGCATTTTTGCATCAGACCAAATGAAATACCTCATTTGGCCACAAATTTATGTTGCATTAGACCTGTCCTAAGACACTGTTAGTTACGCTGTGCAGATAAGCTTTTGCTTTTCCTTAAGGGCAAATATTTTGTACTCTCAGGAAAAAAAGAAAAACAAGGTCTGTAATTACAACTTCTAAGGTAATTGCCACCTTTATCCCAAAAAGTAAAAAATAAGCAGATAGATTTTACCTTTTTCTGTAGCATGAATACTTCTGCAGCATGAAGACTAAATTACTTCCTTTATGCTAAAATTACCTCAAAATAATGTAACCGCAGCACAGTAAGGTTAATAAATACACTCATCACAAGTGTAGATTGCTTTAAAGGACAAATGATATATAACAAGTTCAGACATGGTAAGGTACGACCTGTACAACTGTGACTGTACAAATAAAACACGTAAGCAACTGCTACAATCTGATAAGGGAAAAGACTAGACTGATCTTTGAGAATCACTTTCACAATGACTGAAATATGAAGACAAAAAAAGTCTTATTGTTATAGTATAATAGAATCTTATGATAATAAAATATTATTATAATAGCATAATAGAATAGAAAGTTTAGGTTGGAAAAGACACTTAAGATCATCAAGTCCAACTGTTAACCTGACACTGCCAAGTCCACCACTGAACTATGTACCAAGTACCACATTTACACGTTTTTTAAACACCTCCAGGGGTGGTGAGACAACCACTTTGTTGGGCATCCTGTTCTTGTAGCTGACAACCCTTTCAGGGAAGAAATGTTTCTCAATGTCCCATCTAAACCTGCCCTGGCACAACTTGAGGAACAATCTCACCAATCATCTATTATAAAACAAATTATTACTTCTAATAGCAAAAGCTTAGCATCATAGTTTGTGCAGTTGATTACAAAAGCAGGCTTAGCTACATTATCTGTACATAAATAAAACTATTATAATTTGACCTCAATATCTATGACAGTAATTGTATTTACATACATAGTGCAATTCAAAAATGGTTAATATATCAGTTATGTTCTAAACCAGGGAGGGTTATGGATGGGTTTTGAGGATGGCTATTGTTTTACCTAAGGTCTGTGACTGTACTACAATCCTGTCCCTGTACTTAGGCTTGTTGCAGATAGGGTTTCCTGCAAGTTCCATTCTGCGCAGCTTTGTCCATTTGTTTAATACAACCTCCAAATCCTGCAATTGATAAAAGAACATTGTCATTTTTTTTCCCTCTCCCAAGTAAACTTCAATAGTAATGCTATTTGTTCTGTCAGGCCCAAATCCTGCACATAAAAATAAATTCAATGAGACTATTCATGAGTTAATATGCACTTTAAGAATGTGCATTTTCAAGTACAGTGGACTGAATATGTCAAAATTGCATAGAAAAACAGTGATGCAGTTGGAAAACTCTGCATAATTATGGACACAGTAATACCAGCTATGGAAAATTACCACTACAATCCCACTCATGAGCACCTAATGCTAAGGAATTACCAGCCAAAAAAAAAAGGTATGATAGTAATGTCAATGTATCCCCATGGTTCCACAGAGCACTCAAGAGTATTAGTATCTGATTATATATTGAAAAATCTGTGGAAGAATAAATACTTCACAGAGAAAGAACAGACTAAAAAAAGCTAAAATTGTGCAAACCACAGGAGACGGCCTCGTTCTTTATTTATATGTAAACCTGTATTTTACAGAAGAAAGAGTAATCCCCCCACATAACTGAGTATGGTCAGTTATAGTATTGGCCCAAATAATGAAATTTTTGAAATATACCTTTCTCCATCTGGGTTCCGTCTGGTTACTCAAGGGCAGTATGACCTAGATAAAATTTCTTCTGTCTTTTAAATACAATAAATTCAAGTTAAAAGGATGCAAAGCTTAGCAGCTTGGTCCTTTCTACTCTACTACTTTCTGAAATACTTTTGTCTCAAAATTGCACTTAACTGTCATCCTTAATGGGCTTCCTTCTGTGTATGAAAAGTTTAAGGAGAGATTCAGAACAATCCATATGACTGAAGGAGGAGAGAGAATTTATATTCTACAGTTGTAATAATCTGGAAAAAATCTACTAATCATGATGTGACAAATTCTAAACTGCATAGTCTATAGAATTTTGTAGCTCAATGCCAATAATGAAGTACCAAACAACACAGGTATCACTTAAATCCTTCAGATTTAGAAAAATCACCTGTGTCATGCAAGCAAGGAGAATTCTGGTTTTGCAGGCCCTACTCCCTTGGTAGAAAATCCTCCTGGGAATATTCTATGAGTTATATAACAAATGTTTAGAAAAATCATATGGAAGAGGAGGTGACAGCACAGCCTCACACCTCCAAACCATGTAATTTTTTGTCTATTGATATCATCTATCATCTATTGTTACCCAGTGATGATAAAGTATTTTCTGAAAAACGGAGAGCAAAATCAGTTCTATGAGGAGCAAGACTGATAAAACAATGCAAGAATCTGACGACCAGTCCACTGGAAGAAGTGCTGATAAATCTCATAATACTACACAGCAAAGCTTTGTCAGCATGTATCAGAACAGCAACGTGTATCAGATCAGCATGTATCAGAACAGTTTAGGTGTTAACAATCACAAACACAACAATTAGGGGAAAAATATTTTAGGCTAGGGCTATTAAAAAAGAAATAGCATTTAACAAGCGTATATAACACATTACTAAACTCTGTAATGTGTTCTAGATTTCACTAGGAAGAATTTTTTCAAGTAATAGTTCTGCAGCACAAACTTGTCTATTACTGAAATATAACGTATACAGTTTATCTTTGATGAATGTGTACAAAGAGTCCTGTAGATCTTTTTTTAAGCTGTTACTTACTTGATAAATGACCCAGAACATGCTTACTCCAGTGTATGTTTATCTAAGAGCACACTAATCCTGTGCTGAAATATGATTACCCTTTCGATACGCTCTAGTTGTTCATTGCCTTCCTGTCTCTAATAAAGTGCTTTCACTTCCCAGCCTTTCAATAAGCTGTACTAAAGGGACCAGACACTCTTCTGGGCAGTCTCCATTTGATAAATGATCATGTCATGCTATCACTTTGAGGTTTGCTACAAAATACTGACGAGCAAATTGTATTCCATTGGGAGTGGAGAAGAGGGGGAAGGGCAAGTGCCTTAGCAGACAGCTGTAGTGCTGGCATTAATGCTCTTACCAATTAATGATGGCCATTTAAGAATTGGTA